>JAJMCU010000109.1:0-28192 GCA_030573135.1 Clavispora asparagi | reverse complement strand
ATGCGGGCGCGCGCGCTCTGAGAAGACGCAAAAAAACCATACCGTGCCAGGGGGCGACTTGGGCCCGTTATATGTTGTGCGGCAGTGCGGCTGCGCACCGACATATGCGGAAGATGACGTGGTCCGCTATCTCCCGGTGCAACAGTGCAACGGTGCCAAATGGCTGGCGGTCGATTACTTCGATCAATCGGCTCGGTATATTGGTCTACGTGATGGGATCCAGCTCCGGTGAATGGGAGACTCGAAGGAGCTCCGGGACTCCGGTGCTGGAGGATGGATTGATTGCTGGCTACGGGCTATTACTTGGTCCCTCGTGCGGGTCATTTCCGTTATCGTACCTGGCTCGGGGCGACTGATCCGGGTCGCCGTGTAGCGGCTTTGTATTGCCGTATCCGGCGTGCTCCATGACTCTTACTTCCCCTCTTTGGTGCCATCGCCTGTTCTTATGCGCTTGCCATGCACTTGTGCCCGCCGCACCTTTAAGTCCGAGCGTATGCGGTTGTGCGGATGGTCGGGTGGTTCCGGATCCCTGTGGTGCGCCCGGACTGGCCCGTAACGTTCTTTCTCGGGTTTTTGTCCGTTCCGTTGAAGCTGACGCAGAACCCTCGATGCCCTTCGTTTTTTGTCATTAGCCGTCATCCCTGTCTGTATTGTCCATCTGCACTTATACGGTCCATCTGCACTTGCACCGTCCATATATCTCTATAGTCCTTCTGAACTTGTAAGGTCCATCAGTATCTGGTCCATCGGTTGGCACGACATCCTCTTCCTTTTTTCCTTCGCTCCTTCCCTTCTTCATACTGGCTCGCTTTCCTGTCACGGTTTCCGGGCGCACTTTGGGTTGCGCGCCCGGGCCCGGCGTTAAGCTATCTCTGCCGCCCCACCAATCTGGCGGAATCTCGACTACTGTGGCCTGACCCGTTTCACATTCACCAACAACCACCGAAAGATGTGTTATCATTACCCAAAATAAGATTTCGGATCTTTGGATTGCGCTTCTGTCATGGTGGTGTTATTGTTTGGTCGTAACTCCGTTGCCGTTGTCTGTCTCTGCCTTCCGTCGCCTTGGCCCTCCTTTGTGCATTCGCGGGTTCTTCTGTACATATGCATATACGTATCCACACATTAGGGCCAACGTCGTATCCATGACTCAGTCACTTCATTTCTCCATTGTTGGTCCGTTTTTTTTTTTTTTTGTCGATTGATCGTACTATTACGGTGACGTCTTGTAGTGGTTTACGCCGGATTTTTTTATTACTTTAGGCGCCCTATTATTTCCCACGTTCGTCTCCTCTCTCGGGCAGGTCACCTGAGCTTTCTTCTAATCACCCTGCCCCAGTACCTTGTACATACTACATCGTTTACCCACACACAATTCTATAACCATTATCGTTCTCAGAATCCCTTTCTCTCGCCGCTTTTATACTACCACTTTCATCATCCATATTACACATCTCTCAATACCGTATCTTCCATCTCTCATCGCTACCGCTCGCATCTTATCGAATCCTACAGCCCACAAGTCAACAGTCTGCCCCATTACTATACACCTAAACCACCTAGTCAAAGGTGGTTTTCTTTCCCTGGGAGGGAACAATAGCCGCAGAAGCTCTCTGGGCCGAAGCCAACGCAATCGAAGACTTCACTCTCTTGCCTGGTTGTTCGTAGTCGTTATACAGTCTCTTTGGAGGTCTGGCAGGTCTCTCTCTCTGAGGAGTTTCTCTGACATATGGAGCACTCTCTCTGACGTATGAGGTCTCTCTCTCAGTGTTTCTTTCCTCTCTCTCCACGGAAGCCTCACCAGAATCGCCGTCTCTGTCTCCAGCTTCAAGTCTCTTAGGGTTTCTCTTGGATCTGTCCTCACCGAACTCTAACCTCAAAGGACGGTTGATGAGCTTTTTCGCAAGCTTAGACTTAAGTGCTGCAGTAGGACCGGTCTCATCCTTGAAGTCAATGAATGCAAAACCTTTACACTTGCCTGTATCCTGGAAAGTGGCCATACGAACTCTGACAATGTCACCGAACGGTCTAAAGTGCTCCTCAAGGTTATCTTCAGAAGTGTCAAATGACAAGTTTCCCACAAATAAAATGCGCAGCGGTGGGTTCTTCAGCAATGGCTTGTTAGCGTCACTCTCGGGTCTACCTTCGAAAGAACTAGAGTTCTTGATCAAAAGTTTTCTGCCGTTCAATATGGACTCACTGATCTTGACAACACTTGTGACATACTTAAGCGACGGAAGATCCACATACGCAAATCCCTTGATCTTGTTTTCCTTTTTGGGGAGGTTCACGCGACTGATATCCTTTTCCTCCACCGCAACAAGGTCCTCATCGCTGTCCTCACCAAAAGAAGCAGTCTTTGCGGTGATGAAACGCACGATATCCTCTTTAGTAGTATCATAAGACAAGTTTCCAATCCACACACCAAACTCGGATCTGGCAGACTTGACCTCGGGTTCCTCGTTGGCGGGACGTGGTGCAGGGTGCTTCTTGGAGTACTTTTCCATGTCGAATTTACCCTTTTTCAAAAGACGCTGTTGCTTTTTGGACAATGGAACTTGTGCAGTCAAGTCAATCTCCAACTCACCGGATTTACCATCCTTATCATCGTCGCTGCTGACGTTAGCATCATCGTCACTGGAAACATCGACGGTTCTCTTTTCGGGGGTTTCCTCCCCGGCAGATTCCTCTGCAACAACATCTTTTGTTTCCTTTCTTTCCTTCTTCTCCTTCTTCTCCTTCTTTCTGTCTCTCTTTTCCTTCTTAGACTCCTTTCTATCTTTGATCTCGGCCATGATGTGATGAGTTCCTCCGATGCGCATCGTGAAAAATCAACTGTATGTACCTCTATACTAGGTGCACTCATTGTGGAGAACATGGATACCCATTGATATACACCACAAGTGCTGACCGCAGTAGAGAAAGACTCTTGTAGTGTAATGAAACAGTATAGAATATTTCGTTCCTTTTATTAAAGAGAAAGCCATTTTTTTACCTTTCCTTCCACATATGGGTGCAATATTGATTAAATATGGCCTCGGAGAATGTCAGACAAGAGCGCAAGTCTCAGGGCATTTATACTTTTCGTTGCATATCCACTATGCTGTTGTTTTTTTTTCAATCCGCTTAAATTTCACCTAAGGTGCCCTAGTGTTTATTTCAAGTAACCTGGTGCTGAAACCATATTAGTCTTCATGATCCTAAAAGTTAGTCAATGAGGTTTCTTGCGCGAAACATTTACAAAAAAAAAATCAGTCGCCATAATGCTACATAAACACCTATCAATTTACAAACCTTCTTAAGCTCCTGGCTTTAATTTCCCGAATTAAAGAAAGGCTCAGCTAATAAATCTTCGAAAAAATACAGAAAAGATAAAAATTGAAGCAACCTGATCGCAATAAGAATCCACAAATTATTTAGTTGGATATTTATTTCTCTTCCTTTCAAGTAGCCTCCTCCGAGAAACCTGTTTATAACGCAGCCACGTGCCACCGATAAGACAGATAAGGTTTTCATATCCTTCTATGCTAGCATAGAGTATTACATTAGGTAATATTATTGCTTCTGTTTTAGATTTTCCGAAATTGGTTCATTCTAACATTGTGCCCGTTTTTTTTTTTGGTTAAATTAACTTGTGGTATTGTTTACCATTCTCCCCACCTTTCCTTTCTGCCACATTGATGACCTTGTGCGCACTGGTGACAGAAAACATAGACCACACCATGAGTTCCAGTTCAACAGATAAATCTGTAGGAGAAACAACCTCTGCGTCTCTATATAAAGAGACCAATTTCACCAGCGATAAATTGTCTGGTCGATCTCTGTACGATTACGAAACCAAAGAGGATGATGACGAAGAATATGACGATGGGATTACTATAGAACCCACCCGAATGAATCGGAGCGATTCATCACTGTCGCTGTCTTTCATCGATTTATCCAGACTATTATTGATTCCAGAATTCGACTTTGGCTTCGACCAAGTCAATTCAACGAAAAAGAAGTTGAAAAATATGAGAAACAGGACCAAAGAAACATTCCGCCGGTTAAAGGAGGAAAGACCATCTGGATTCAAAGCGACAAAGTTCACTCAGCAGGAATTAACAAAGCTTCTGGAGCTGATGAACAAGCGCTTAGCAAAGTTTGATGAGCGAGTTCAAAATAGTTTGCAGAGCTCGGAGACGGAGAAACTTTTCTATGCTTTTGCAGTCTCGTTGATCGCAGTTGCTGGATATACCATAGGCAAGTACCCCACATACTTCCCCCTCTTCCATACTGTGTTGTTTTGCTTACTAATGCCGATCCGGTTCTACACCTACTTCAAGATTGGATTTCAGTACTATTTGGCCGACCTTTGCTACTACGTGAACCTCCTTCTTCTATTATTCCTTTGGGTTTTCCCCAACTCCAAATCATTATTTATTTCTGTGTTTTCTCTCACAATGGGCACTTTATCATTTGCTGTGATCACCTGGAGAAACTCGTTGGTGTTGCACTCAATTGAGAAGACCACCAGCTCAATCATTCATGTAATGCCTCCGATTACCATGTTTGTTCTCGTTCACCAGACCCCCAAGGATTACATACAAGAGAGATATCCTGCGATTGCGGATGTGGAGAATTGGAATTTTGTCAACGGTATTATTTGGACCTCGATCTACTACACCGTGTGGCAAGTTGGTTACCACTACTTCATCACCGTGCGGAGAAAGGAGCAAATTGCTAAAGGGCGGATGACATCTTTTACTTACTTGAAGGAAAAGAACAGGAAGAGCTTTTTGGGACGCATCGTCAATCGCCAGCCGTATGCGTGGATGCAAATTGCCGTTTTCACTCTCATCCAGTTTGGGTATCAGATCTTGACTATGATTCCGTGCCCTATTTGGTTCCGTTATAAACACGCTTGTGCCACTTTTGTCAGTTTCATTTTCTTTTGGTCGGCATACAATGGGGCTACGTACTATATCGAGGTGTTTGGCAAGCGGTTTGAGAAGGAGCTGAAACGGTTAAAGGCAGAGTTGGCAGAGTTACAGGAGACAGTAGCACGCCAGCAAGGAGAAAAGGGCACCCCACTGCTTTCAGCTGCTTCTGATTCGATTCCGTCCGGAGAAAGTTTTACTGAGCTCAAGCTTAGTGACAGCTCAAAGGAAGGTTCCGAATAGGACTATAGGATAAATGCGAAATGTTACAATAATGGATGCGACCCGTTGTACCTTGAATAGTTCTACCCTCACAATACGCTATCCAAGCGAAAATTAATTTTTATCGATAGATCCACAATATTTCGGGCAATAGAGCCCATCCCATCGTGTTTTATGCAATTGGTGTCAGTGAACAACCATAAGTCACCGTAGACCTACACTATGTGCCGTACCAACCACGAACGAAAAAAATCGCACACAAAAAATTCATTGATTGAACTTTTCTCTAGAATATACCCCATGTTCAGGACCACGCTAAGCCGCCTCGGCCCTGCTAGCAGGTGCCTCTCCTCCGGGCGTACCATAATGCAAAGTGAAAACAAAAAATACGCCAAGCACATCGACTTCTTATCCAAGTTCTACTCTCCTGAGCTTTTGCAGAGCATCAAGATCACCGAGTCGCTTGTGGATCCCAAGGAGTACTTGGAAATGAAGAAAAGAGGGAGCCATGAAGTATCCAAGGTCGGACCCGCTGACAAATCCCACGATTTCTCCAAGGCCGATCCAAAATGGGACGAACCCATCTTATATCCCAACCAGGCGTCAGAACGCACCCCATACCCAAGAATCCCCCAAATCCAAGGCGCTGACAGAACGGACTTGCACTTGAGATTTGACTCCACCTTGGCCAAAAACACTCGTGCAGGCGGACCAGCGGTCAACGACCAGTTCTTTGACCAGTTGCACAAGTTGACCGGCATGGAGCCATGGTACATGAAGAAGTTGTACGTCAGACCAATTGTCATGAAGAGAGTGTCGTGTCAGACATCCAAGGGTAAGATTCCCAACTTCTATGCATTGACGGTGGTTGGTGACAAGAACGGAATGATCGGATTGGGCGAAGGTAAGTCCAGAGACGGCATGAGAACCGCCTTGTACAAGGCACACTGGAATGCGATCAAAAACTTGGGTCCCATCCCCAGATACGAGAACAGAACCATCATCGGTGACATTGACTACAAGTTCCATGCGGTGAACTTGTTCATTAAGTCTGCACCCGAAGGTTTCGGATTGCGGGTGAACCCTAACATCTTTGAGGTTTGCCAAGCTGCGGGCATTAAGGACTTGAAGGGAAAGGTGTACAAGTCGAGAAATCCCATGAATGTGGTGAAGGGTTTTGTTGAGGCTTTGACCAAACAGACATCGTTGGAGGACTTGGCCACTGGTAGAGGTAAGAAGGTGGTGGACTTGAGAAAGGTGTACTACTCTGCCTAGAGTTTTCATGTATATATTGCGATTACACATCGACCGGAAATACCAGCATCAGTATTGCTAAATATGACGTCCGCGAATCCGAAGACCGCCGTTGGGATGACAACAGAAATTCTAGAAATCATTCAATCAAGCACAAGCCACCGACAAGCTGATTGCAAAGCAACGTCAAGTCAGATTAAGAGGCAAACAGTAGTCATGAGACCATCAACGTAGAATCTGTTACCTTGGCCTGTCGTCATTCAATTTGCGTCGCACCCTCGGTCCTCCATTATGCTCATTCGTATACCTACTCCTGTTCTGCCACAGCAAAGCGCTCGGTCCATTCCCGAGCCACGCCAATAGCGCGCTGCTCATCCTGCTTCCATTCCTGTGCCACGTCGTTCGCCAACGGATCGTCCGGGTTGGGTGCACCCAACAACGCCTGGATACTCAAAAGAATGGTCCTGATCTGCAACGCCGGCGACCAGTTGTCTTTCAACACGTCAAGACAGATGCGTCCCAACTTGTCAATATTGGGGTGGTAGATCTTGGTGAGAAAACGCACTTTAGGCGCACACATGGGGTAGTCGTCGGGCAAATACAATTCCAAGCGGAATTTGCCGTTCGCATAAGGTGATGACGCCGGGCCATCGATGGTGACTTCGAAATAGCGCAAGTTTTCCTCAGAAGGAATGGCGGTGATTCCGGGAACCGGATCGCTGACTAGACGCTCGGTTTCCTTGATGATACGTTTGGGCAATGCCGCCATGTTTAGAAATAGTAGTAGTTGGTGGGTGGATGACCGTGTGTGTGCAGGCGCGAATGAAGTAAGCCAAGGAGGGAGATCGGAATGAAGTTAACGAACAGGGGAGAATAGACCGATAGAGGCGGAAACGGACGTTCTGAAGAATCGACGATGCTACCCTGTGTTTATTGGATCAACTTGGAAGGTGCCGGCTATTTTTCCAGTGTGGCGTTTTCCTATACCGAGCATTGGGGTGCCAGATTCCCTATTAGGTTGGTGCGACTATAGGTGGGATATGCATAAGTGGCTCCTCTTCCAGGGAAGTGGTGTTCCCAAAGAAATCTATAACCATTACGAATTAGGATATTCACCGAACTATTTGGTTTCAATTGGGCTCTCCCGATAACAGTTAGGGCAATGCCATTGAACATTCACGTAACTCCTGTATTAGACACCATACGACACTCACACGATGTATCGACAGGTACTCACACGACATCGACCCAGGCTTGGTGACGGCCACTTCAGGAATAAAACCTTGATTTGAAAATCCACCATGTGATATTTACACGGAATTTACTTCATACCCGGTTTTGCTTACGTCAGGGCCCAGCAATGTGTGGTTTTCTTGATTTGGATGTGACTTCCATCTGCTTTCCCGATCGGGAAATGATGTTGAAATTGGACCTCGTCAAAGCCCTCGTCCCGATTAAATCTTCAAAATTTACCTAAAAAGGCAAATTTCAACAATAGAACCAACTAATATTGTTTACTTGCCTTATCTGGAGAATTTCATCGAGTGTTGGTCAATACTGATGCTTTACGGCAGTTATAAGACAGGGAACGTTCGGCTCAATTTTTGTCTTTTGAATCATAACCTGATTGTTTGATCCCAACCTAAACTCATTGCGAATTCCATGACATTTCCGCCTGTTGATCACAGGCACTCAGTATCGACTGAAAGAGGCACTCAGTATTGACTGAAAGTTTTCTTTCGTGATTGACTTACATTGACTTGTCCCGTTAGCATTCTCGGTTCCTTACCATGGATGGGGATTTAGAATAATTCACCGTTTGAAATCCTGGAATACCGTCCAATTCCCGTCACCCAGGAACACTTACATCGTTTGAATGAAGGCATACACATATTTTCATCGACTAAAATTCGCCAACGTGGGTTGATCTTCCGGTCCTGCGAGCATCCGACCGAGCGCGAAATACGCCAAAATGAAATCGCGAAAATAGCGTACACCTACTACTTCGCCATTTTACTGAACTTACTCCGTTCAGCGATTCAATATCAGCTCTAATTTATTCATCTTTCGTGAGATTACTGATTTCAAAAAGTTATTTTGCTATCACTCATCATGTCCAAGCTTCCACCATCATCTCCCATCTCACACAAGATCGCGGTGGGAACCGTTGCCGTTTTTGCTGGTGTCTACGCATTTTGGCAAACGGGAAAGGACTTCCAATTCATCAAGTATGTGCCTAGAACCGAAGAGGAGATTGAAAAGCGCAAGAAAGAGGGACTTGGCTTCAAAATCAAACATCTTGAAACAAGAACACTCGATTACACACCAGAAGCGAAACAAAGAATGAAACAAGAGTTTGACGAGTGGAATGCAGAAAAAGAAAACAAGGAAGCCCCAACTTCTGAATAGACTGCTTAATTCCAAACGAAAACAGCCGATTCATCCAAGGTGATACGTGAAACATGGACATTGTGGTTGAGTGAAGGCAATTAGCAAACTCCAGGCAGGTCATGAGCGCAACGAACTGGACCCAAAAGAGGGGAATACGCGGGTCCCAAATGGAAAAACGGACGAGCGGCAATGAGCGAGTACTCCGGGATTGAAATGAGCCACATATTTGCGGGTAAACACAAAACCGCCCGGAGATGCCTATTATTCACGCGGAATCCCTACCGGAAAGATCAGATTTCGAAGTACAAGATAATCTTTTTTGTTTTGGAACGTTATGCTCTCACATAAATTTACAAAGTTAACAAGGCAAAACAAGCGTTTGCCCTTATCCGGAGGTCAGGAGGCCATGAAGTCATCAGTGGGGTAAACAAAGAATAATCTTATCCTATTGAAATCTCCGCCAGGTGCATCTCCGCGTCATGTTACACTTGTGAATGGTCCGAGGTCTGACGTCCGATGCCTAAACGGCCGTTAATGCAAGTGCGGAGAACAACTTTTCTTGGCCATGTCAGACATAAGAGGCCGGAAAATAGTTGCAAGGGCTCGCAATATTTTCCTATTCAGGCACACCTGTGCCGTACGCTTTACTTAACATTCGGTACAGCTTATAGCAAGTCCGAAAGACCGATAGTTGCATAAGCTTGTTTGAATCAGGTAGCAGTCTAATAATTCATCAACTATCCCAAATGCGACCCTACACTTAAGCCAGGCGGTCATAGATTTTTACAGGGCCAGATCAGTGCACATTGAGGGAAACGAGGGGCCATCGGTGGCGAGAGATAATTTCAACCCCGGGGAGGTGACCCGAGTATTAGAAGCCGTGCAGATTTCTCTCACGCCTAAATAGCTTAGGCTCTATCGATACAACACTCATAACAAGCGGGAAGGAGGAAGCAAAACGCTAATTTTGACTGAAAAAGGAAATTTATGACTTTAATCTATGCAATTATTGTCTGTAGTCACACAAATGTGTTAGCCAGAGGCACATAACATGCGTGCGCATGCCTCGCAGCAACTCAGAGCCGTACGCCACCTTCGACAGTTACAACGGTGAAGTAGTATGTCCACCAGTCTCGTCGGAAAACTTATCCATCCATAAAAATTCTTGAGCTTAGCTAGATTTGAGTTTGTTGCTGAGTCTAGGGATGTATTATCCTTATACTAATAATCAGCCGTTTTTTTCCTCTTGTCGCAACGTTCATATCTGATCGTCCATTCAAGTCGCACATGGGCCATGCTTTTCCCCTCAGAAACTGCATATCAACCTACTATTCTTCAGCCCTGCAAGGTCGAGACGTTACGGGGTTCTGGGGCTTTGTGAGTACAAATATTTCGAATACACAAGAAGAGGTCGCAGAAGGCCTAGATGGTGTAATTCCAATAACAAGTGAAAAGCAACTAAAATTGGCTGCAATTGGACTCTTCTAGGTCCATTGAGCGCTCGAGCTGCCTTTTGCAAGCTGTGGCTCTTCGACCAATCGGGAAAGTGATAAAATAGAGGCAGCATCTGTACCGATAGAACAAAAAAAATGATTTGCAACAGCCGGAGCGGTCCGTCGTAAATATGCAAAAGCTGTGAGGAGAAGTGACTAATTAGGAAAGTGAGAAGCGTGTGCTCCTAACACTAATCGAAACCCCTCAGGGGAAGCTTTCTCGGGCAGTACCTGCGAGCCATATCAAGAGTTGCAAATTGTCAGAGAGCAATATTTTCCCATCCAAAAAGCACAATTGAAAGTAAAGAAAATTTGTCGTGAAAACCACAATAAAAGAGTTTGCAATTACGTGGTCATCAAGTTTCCAGGCCTGACCACAGTCAGAGCTCAAATACGCTTGGACAACATCTGTTACAATACATATGGAATATAACCTCGGATTGCACGATTCTCCTCCGCATTCTCAGTTCCTTCCTATTGTTCTTGCCGCTCTCCAGCGACTAAAGCGGAGTCTGCATTCCACGCTACATACAGTTTTTCCTCTTTTGGCATATATCATGCATACCGCTTCTCCGCAGGCAGTCGGCTCCTCTTATTTGGGAAGGTATTCTCAAATAGAGTTCTTACTTTGCACCAATAGATTGCTATTGACCGCACAACTTCCGTGACAACGAGGCGACCGCTTGTCCAATTACTGAAGAGCGCCCATGAGATGCCATTGGGCCAACAAAAAATAATATAACTTTCTCCCGCTTCCCGTGGCCCATTTGGCCGGACATGAAACCTCATTTACTGACCATGCCTGTTGTGTATAGACAACCTGAAAAAAATCCGGGGTAATTGAAAATGTCCTAATCGGGAATATCAACTACATTTGTGATGCACGATGGACTGAATACTGATGAGTGATATTGCATATTTCCACTTTAACTTCCGTTTCTGACGGACATCGCCTACGGCATGTGGCTCTAAACGTCATTTGTACCTTGCAGCTGAATGTATCTAGAATAATGCATCCTACTCCAACTGAAATAAATGTATATTCCCCTCATTACCCAAACTTAATATAAATATCTATCCAAATCCCACTTGAGGTTCAATTTCCCCAGAACTTCACAACGACAACAAACAATCCATTGAGTACTTCTTATACTCACACTTTCACTCTCATTTTCTTCATACAACACTGGTATGTGTTCAAGTTAACAACAATTAGCTATTCTTCAACTAACACCTAGAGAATGCAAGTTGCCCCTCCTGCCAATGGCAAGAAGTTGTGGCGCGTTAAAAGAGCACTGTCGGTCGGCTCTTCTTCTATTGAGACTGACCTGTCAATTGAATGCTTGAACAGCTCTCTAAAAATCTCTGCTGCTGGCAGACTGGCATTGGGGAAGCGGCCTCCTGCCAAGAGACCCAAGTTGAAGCCTGGTATGCCTAAAGATTTTGTTTTTGTTGACTTGTCCCCAATCAAGACAAGCCCAGAAGACGATACCACTTTGAGAGCTATTGCTAATACCACCCCACCTTTGACTGATTCCAACCCACTGTCGCCATTATCGTTAGGCAACTACTCATTCCATGGAAGCAGCCTGGATGAAGATATTTCTCAGTGCGGCTACGACACCACTTTCCAAGATTCCTCCATGATGATGAACGATAGCGTGTTATTTGGCTTAGGTTTGATGAACCTTGGCTACGAATACCCTCAAGCACAACCAATGGCAATGGACCATGATTCATTCTTTGATTCTCTTCAACAAGACAACCAAACTTCATACCCTACTCCAGAATTGGACTTTACTGTCCAACTGGAGGAAACAAAGCAAATTCATAAAAGATCCAAATCTGTTTCGTTTCCCAGAAGCAACTCCGCGGGCGGATTTCAATTCAAGACCTACAAGGGTCCAAAAGCTATCAGAAAGCATGCTAGAAAAAATCTGAGATCCGTTCTGGATTCTAACATATCCTTCAATCCATCAGCATATTTGGAGAATATTTCTTCGGATTCTCTGGTTGAGTGCACTTCTTGTGATCAATTTTTGGAAAGCTTTTTGCGGCCCGCTTCGGAAGTGCAAGAGATTCATCAAACCGGATTCTTTGATCTTAGTAGTGCTACTGTTATGAAGAGGACCAACACTGTCAATGAAGAATGTTTACAGAGCCCAATTAGTTTCGACTTTCTGGCGACGAATGATTTCTTTAAAGAAGACTTGAATGCATTTTGCTTTCCTTGTGTATGATTCATTCTGACAGCTGCTTTTAAGACCCTTGGTGATACCCAGCCTTGTTGCTACTTTATGTGGTGCCAAATAGAGAAGTTTTCTCATTGAATTTTTAAATTTTACCCCAGTTCATTCGCTTACGCTTACTTCGATTCTGTTTCGTTTTCGATAATCATTATACCCCTTTGGATTTCAATTCATTCTTTTGGATTCTATTATTCTACTATAATATTGATCCCCTTTCGTTGGCATGGGACTTCATGCAACTTTTTCTTTGGTTTTTGCTTTCTATTGATATTCTTTTGAATATTTTTCCCCTTTGACCTTTTGCTTTCGGTCTTGGACAGGGGCTTATTCGTCTGTGGCGCAGGCGCCTCTCTTACTATTCAGCGGCGCTGAACGGAAACTTGTTTTTGATATTTATCTTTCTCTCATTCGCTTTCTCTCGACCCTTTTAGCATTTCAAAACATCACTATGGATACCTACAATACAAGAGCTTTTCAACCGATGCATAAATTTCACTTTAAAATGGCTAGATGTCAACTCGGCCTATCCTCGCTACGGGTCACCTCTGAGGCGGCAAACGATCTCTCTGGTGGAAACTGGACAAAAAATATTACTTTATGCAATGTGTCCTATTTTGCTGCAGTATTCGTGTTCCCCCGCACTCGGTGAGTTTGAGTTCTTTTCGAATCGCGGAGAAGAGCCGAGGTGTCTTCGTTTACCGGCCAATGCGATGCATGCGAAGCATGTGTACGAATGAGTAGGTGGATGGTGAGTCGAAGCAAAGAACTGACCTCTCTACGGTTGGAACGGAACGGTTGGAGCTAATATGGTAAATGATCGTACGCCGGGTGAAGGTGTCGCACAATCGCCAATATGACGTCACAAGTGGCTCTCTCATCAGCCATACGCAATATGCACAATCGCGGCGTCGACAACGAGAAAACCCTGCACTGAGCCGTATTTCCCCAGTGCGGGCGCATGGGTGCACATTTTTGCTATTTTCAGTATCGACGAGGGATTTGCATTTCATTGAGCCCTACCGCTTATGTATTTATAGTACAACCAGTTTAAGAGTTTTGTACACAAAGCAATTTTTATTTTGCTCCCCTCGGAAGTTTTTATCGCACGCACCCTCGGAATTAATTTGGACGAAGGTCGCACTTTAAATCGTGCGCTTCGGGCGAGAAGGATTGGGCGGCCGCGCACGAATATTTGTACGGCTAGGGGCGGAAAATTTGGACGCTCGAGCGGAAATTTTCGCAGTCCTGGGATATGATTCTACGCTTCCGTTCATGTTTAATTGTACTACAATGGGGATAAATTTGCAATTCTGTATTAGAATTAATTTTCCAAAAAAAAAAAAAAACCACAAGCTAAGATTAATTACCAAGGTTGCCTCTATAAGAATTGTTCCATACATGAAAGAGAGTGTTCAACGTTCTTTTTAAAGATTTCGATAGAAATGGATTCCTTAGCATCGCGGATACGATTGCTTGATTCCTCATCATCCTTATATTCCCTGGTCATTATTGACTTCAACTAATACCAAAAACATTGTTTCTCGACCGAGGCGCACAATTCAAAGTGCAACCTTCGTCCAAATTAATTCCGAGGGTGCGTGCGATAAAAACTTCCGAGGGGAGCAAAATAAAAATTGCTTTGTGTGCAAAACGCTTAAACTGGTTGTAGAAAGAGTGTCAATGGGGGGAATGGTCACACTATCATCATTATGTAAAACGGGATTTCGACGTGTCCCGCAAAGGCCCAAAAATTCGCCAACGTCTAGTATGGGCCATTGACCGCCTCCACGTTTGGGATAAGGTACGGGCCAGCAACGGTGAAATACCGCGGAATGTTTCAGCCAATCCGCACAATAGAACCAGTTGAGAGTCGCAGATGGTCAAAGGCCACCAACGAGGCCGCAGCCCGAGCATCTGGCCCCAGGTTTAGAATCTGGGTTATGAGGCGCATCAGACGGAACGGCCGAGTGCAATATAGGGTTTGTGCCCCGACTGCTTTCAATTGATACTCACATGGGCCAACCGGAAGGTGGCGGGGCGACAGAGCGGCATTTTGCCCTTGGCACTGGGCATTTGGCACTTGGATTGAAATTATGCGTGGGTTTTTACGATGCGTGCGGCGCTGCCGGAATTAGAAGTGGGGGGGGGGCATGCGCATCACGTTTGCGAGTTCTCCAAGGCGGACCGAGAAGTATTGACGCGTCTAGCGTAGGGTGACGTGGTAGAACCAGGCAGATGACGTTGGGGCCATGCCTGTCCCGCTGTAATGCGGCGCGCAAACTGTCGTATCACCGTAAATCCGCGCGGTATGGCCATATGCAACTTTACGCGCGCCGTCAGTGCCGCCGCCGCACAAGCAGGAACGTGAGGACTCAGTGGCGCCTGCGCCACTACACCGCCGCCCGCTGCGCACTGCTGTGGCACGTCATCGGCGCTGACACTGCCATCACATAACGCTGGTGCCACTTCTCTAGTTGAGAAGCACCTGGATTGATCCCAGTAGTCGTTCCAGGCGGTCGGCGCGGTCTTTAGACCCGCTGCCGGATTCGGTTCCGGCAGGTTCCGAAGAATGGGCATGTATAGCCGTATCCTTAGGCAGTCGCGGTGCGTCCGCATGTGGCAGTTCCCGAGCAAGTAGACTACCGGCGGACGTTAGAAGCATTTCGAACTGAGCGTACTTTTCGGCCATCCGTGTGGAGTGCTGCCGCAACATCGTCATGGATTCGCTGAAGAATGCGGCGTTCTCTTCTTCCAAATCTCGTAACCGGGCAATGAGGGGTGCCACTGACACCGGAACCGTCTCCTCCTCCACCGACTCGTCGCCCAGGTCCAAGGTATGGGTGCTTTCGAGCGATTCCATACCCCGCTCCCCCAAATCCATCTCGGGCGTCATATCGGCTAACATATGCACGATTTCGGGAAGGGGGCCGACGGTCTGCCCGGTTTTGTAGGCCTCGGATACATTGTACAACTCGAGCACGGCCCGCTCCAAGTCGGCGAGTGGGCTCAGTAGCAGTAGATGGCGAAACACATCAAACGGGGCCCGAGGCGGATCTTCTAATTCGAGGTTCTGCGCCTTGCGCAATGCGGTGGCCATTTGTCGTTGGAGAGTGCGGACGGTGGGCACCGAAATTGCCGACAGCCCGTCACCGAGCTTATATCGCTCAAACTTCTGTTGGATGAGGTCCCACTTGCGTGATTGCGACAAGGTGCGGTCGCCCACGTACTTAAAGGGCTTGATTTGCGCAATGAGATAGAGAATGAGCTTGACGTCAGAATGGGAGAGACGGGATCGCTGGCGCGTGGCGAGCGAGGTGGCAGAGTAAGACATGCCCGAGGTCTAGGCAGATGTGGTGGGAACTGAAGCGAGACCGTGGTGAACACAAATGGGACTGGAATTGTAAGACACTCACGTGGTAGGATGGATGGAGTTGGAGGTGCAGCACTTCCACACGGCAACTGCAACTGTGGAATGGCCTGGTTAGGAACAGTCACGGCTGATCGTGTCACTAGAAGGAATATTTGAAGATGGTAGCTGTACAAGATGGGACGCCAGGGACGGTGATGGTGCAAGAGGCTGGTGGCAGGGATGTCAACACTATAGGTGGAACAGAGACTCTAGGAGGGAGAATATGCCGACCAAAAACCGTTGCCGAGAAAAGCAAAAAGGAGTGGGTGAAAGAGGACGAAGGAAAACTGAATGGTATAAACATCCAACTGGAGGTGAAAACGCTTTAGAGAATACATATAGGCACATTACAAGACTCATGTAGTCCAGATATCGTCAGTTTCTTGCGCACACTGCTACATAGCAAGCGACCTCCCAGTGATCTTTGACTGTCTTTATCAATCCATTATCAATCGTGATCGCGAGGGGTGGCTCTCCCCTACTTGTGTGCTGGTGTAGGTCCGTATATGGCCCCTGGGCCGACGCTGGTCTGAAGCACCGCGGGTGGCATAGAAAGGAGGTTTCCGGCAGCAGTATGCATCTCTTACACAATCAACCTAATAACACGCGCTGCTTGGAGTTAATTTCCTACGTCGGAGGATTACTCGCGCATGCATATTTCGTATGCCGATCGAGTACCATCAATTTCACAGCCGTGGCATCATAAGTACGGCAACAAGTGAGATCCAAAGAGCAAACTGAAAAATATGAGGTGCTAAAACCCTTCTACAACACTGAGGTACTTTTTAGCCCATTATTAATTCGAATTTCTCATCCTTTGTCGAGGGTAATGTACTTCTCGTGATAGGACGCTGATCAAACGTGTGTGCATTATATTGCATATTGATGCATGCAGATGCAACTTATTGCAGATACATTAGTGTCAAATAACAAGACCAACATCATGTGACAAGCGTATGTACAGGCGTTCTATGCAAAGTCTGCCACATACTGTCTTTGTGTGCGTGTGTCACGCTCCATCCGTCATATGGGTATTTTCTTTCCGCGGGAGCAATTTCTTCGGCCTGCGAGATGGTTCCTCTTATGCACTATTGACGCGATGTGGGCTACACTTACTCTACCAAATGGCCGTTTTCCTCTACCCTCCTCACTCTAAAATCCGAGAGTGTGCGACCTCGCAAGCTCCTTGGCTGCGACTTCACTAACCACCTCCCTTTTGAAAAATCACGAAGCTCAATTAATATTTCACATCTACCTAGCCCGGGCATACTGCAGTGGTTTCATCATCAACTCCACAATGTCTGCAGTAAAAGTTTCATGACGTTGACTTCGGGTACTCGTGTCTCTGAATTCAAACCTGCATTTTTTTAAATGCCACATCTTTCGGTGACATTGCTGCTCCAGGATGTAAGTCCGTGAAAGATTGTCAGGATGTGGGTCGGAACGTTATGCGGTCTAAGCCAACCGACTATCAGCTGCTACGAGTATATGGAGCCCTCAAAGTTATGAGTGTTGGGACCCATGCTCAACCAGCGGCATGAGTCCTCTTCTATGTTTGCGAGGAATTAAAGTTCAATCAACATATAAGTTCCAGCTATAAACGCGCCGGTAGAAAATATCATTATCCGCTGCTAACGGACAGTTCTTAGTACATTTCACGTGATATGATTGGTAGGATGAGATTATGCACCCAGTTGTCAAAGGTGTGAAGTCTAGCGGATATAGTACGAATGGGGATAGCAACAACTACCGATATATTCTGGCGAACGAACAGTTACTGCGTGGCTATAAGCATTAAAGTGATTGCGTCAGGAAGAGAAATTTTTTATTTTGTTTGCGCATAGTCCCAGTCGGAAACAACGGTGATCCAAAGTGTACTCCTACCACAGGATTGGATAGCCGCTACCCTACTCGATATGGACGTGAGAAGAACACCCTTACATCTCGCACAAGAATTTCCTTGGCCTTCTCAGAATTTAGACAATATGCCGAGCGCGCATATGTAGCCCGTGTTATTCTCAAACATGATGCATTGCGTTCTATATTCGTCAAAAATGCAACCAGCGGCAGCAGGAAGACTTCGACGTTGCAATATATACATCACTATTTTAAGAGGACCAGATACCATCGCCGGATAAATTATGGAGAATAGTATATCGGAAATGGTCACATAGTACGAAATCAATCCGGAAATACTGCATGTGGTCAAAAGATATTACTTCTTACAGATACCAGTAGATACTAGAAGCATCGAATTTACTTGTATTGGGATGTGGGGCGGGATGACGCGCAACCTAGCAGTCATTGTGTGCATCTAAAAAGCACAATGATCGAGTATTTAGTGGGATAAACGAGAATTTAAATACATCGCCTAGATGGAGTTATATACAAGCAAGTACCCGCAATAATTGCCAACATGACAAGTTTAACCGTGGCGTGCGTGTTGATAGGGTTTAGAGCGGTGCAGCATCTTCAGCAGTTTGAGAATCAAACACACGTAACCATTTTAGGAATACATGCGCCGCGGTCTCCATGCCTCCCATTTGCCAATAAAAAAAAACCGTAAACATAACCTTTAATTAAAATTCTCTATCAGTATCACGTTTATTTCATCCGGTCACAAATTAAGACCACTAGCAAATGCACTGGCAAATGCCTTTAGGTCATCCTCCGCTATTTTTGGATAACTCCTTGTTTGATTTTTCTTCTCGTCTAGTTTCGAAACTTCATTGCTCGAAAGACTGGGCCACACGCCTTCGTCGGCAAATAGTGCATCTGCTTGAGAAATAGCATCATCTGGCAGATAAATATCATTAATACCACCATCCTCGGGGACATGAGAAATCATCGAGTTGGTGTCGAAGTCTCTCTGCTTGGTGCCAGACGCAAAGTGGCTTAAGCTTTGTTTTGGAGCAGCAGTCTGTCCCAATGGAACAAGTGAGAACTTCAAATTATCCAATGGCCCTTCCACAAGGCAGCCCCTTTCCCTATAGTGCACTAATAAGTTGTTCCATAGCTTGTTTTTGCTCAAGGACCGTGGGTTTCCCAAAATCACCAAACCATATTTAGCTCTGGTCAACGCCACGTTCAACCGGCGCGAGTCGCTCAAGAAACCGATGTCCTGATTGTCGTTAGCACGGACGCACAGCAAGATGATGTAGTCCTTTTCTCTGCCCTGGAACGCATCCACTGACGACACTTCAATTTCCACCTGCGCCGCCAACAGCTTGGGAGCGGAGCTGTTCAAGCTCAAGTATTGCCAGATGTAGACCCTCTGGCCCTCGTACGGCGTGATGATACCAATTTGTTCCGGCTTGACGCCGTCATTGAAAAGACGCGCAATAATCTTGTCCACATTCATGGCCTCCACCCGGTTCAAGTACGAACTACCGTTAGCGCCGATTTCCTCCTTGCCGTAGTTAGCCCAGAACATCATTGGCCGGTCAGGCACAGGCCAAGGGAATGAGGAGTTGACCCTGGTGCGGTCTTCGCTAGTGACACCATTTTGGAGCAGCCCTTCGTAAAACATGTTGGACGCAAATTCGGAGAGCGACGGGTGCATCCGGTATTGCACCTCGAGACGCAAAGGAACTTGACCCATAGACACAAGACGTTCAAAGAGAGAATGGTTGAGACCCGCGGTACGCGCCTCCTTGTCCACCACCACTGGGCCCAACTGCTGGTGATCACCCACCAAGATCACCTGTTTGGCGCCAAGGGTAATGGGGATCAACACTTCGGGCTCGGTGGCTTGGGTGCTCTCGTCTACCAACACAATAGGGAAGCGTGAGTCCTCCAAACGCCAGTCGCCTGCTCCCACACAGGTGGTGCAGATCACGTCAGCAGACTTGAGGATCTGCTTCTCCGCCTGGGCCTGACTGCGATGGAGCCGGGCCTTCTCCTTGATCGAGAGTTCTTTGCCCGCCTCCTGCATTTCCCAGAGACGGCGGCCCTTCTTGCTCTGCTGCGCACGCACCTGGGTGTGGAGGGCCAACGGCGACGCCTCAGTGTCGAGGTCTTCGCGCGAGCGCGCCACGAGCCGCACCACCTTGAGCCCGGTCTGATGGATGCGCAATGCCAAGTTGTCCACCGCCACGTTGGATGGGGCGCACACCAAGATGCGCTGGCGGTGGATGCGGTTGAGGTGGTACACGATGGCAGTGGAGGTGACGGTTTTACCGGTACCGGGCGGGCCCTGGATGAGGGACAACGGGCGGGAGAGCGCCGACTCCACTGCATGCTGCTGTGACTGGTTCAACGCGGCCAATCCGGGCACCAGGTGGCGCGTGGGGGGCACAGAGAACTCCACGTCCACCACCGAGTGGCCCAAGATCTTGTGGTAGAGAAACGCGCTCACCAGCTCCTTGTCCACGGCGAACAGGCGCAAGCTGTTCTGCATCCGGTCGAACGACGTGCCCTTCCACACAATCTCCGCCATGTACCCGTGGGCCACATGGGTGGGCACTGGGTCCAGGCTCCGCACCATGCGCATCGCAAACCCGTCGCGGCGCGCGCTAGGCAAGCTCACGAGGTGGCCGCGGCCCAGCCACTTGTCGTCGCCATCGTGGAGGTGGAGCACCATCTCGTCGCCCACGGCCAACTGCAAGTCCGTGTTCTCGTAAGTGGACAACGTGAACGACGCCACGGCAGCGGCACCGTCCGCCACGCTCCAGTCCACCGAGAGCCGGTCCAACACCCGCAGCTCGCGCAACTGGCGGTCGTACGCCGCCTCGGCCTCCACGAGGGGCGCCAACACGTTCTGGTACTCAAGCGCGTCGGTGTAGCGCAAAAGCGCCATCGCGAGCTCGCGCACCGGGGTCTCGTCCGCGAGGTCGGCAAAGGTGGCGGCACGGTTCATGCGCCACTGCGCCTCGAGCCGCGCAATCTGGGCTCCGGAGACCGCGCGCGCCGGCTGCATTGCCGGCGCCGCCACCACCCACGGGAGGAGCGCGCGCCCGGCAATGAGCGCCTGCCACTCGTTGGTGGCCCAGTTGATGTCGCGCGCCTGCGCGCACGGCATGCGGCACAAGAGCACCACCACCAGGTCCTGCTTGGCGGCAACAAACCCGAGCATGAACACGTTGCGGTTGCCGCAGTTGTAGCATTCGAGTGTCTCCGCGCCCAACGCCAGCTCCTCGTGGAGCGCCACCTCGTTGTGCTTCAGGTGCACAAGGTGGGTGACAATGTGCGATCCGGCCTTCAGCCCGCCGCCATTGCAGAACCACCGCGAGCACTTGCCGCACCGTGCCACCGCGTTGGTTTCGTCGACGCCACAGTAGACACACGCGTGCTCGGCCTCGTCCGTAGCGTCGTGGTGGCCGTGGCCCGTGATTTCATCGTCAATGTCATCCACCGGTACATGGGCAAGGGCATGGGCTTGGGCGGGGAAGAGAGTTTCGGCGGTTTCTGTGATCGCATTGTCGTCGCCTCTGTCCGCACCGTCATAGTACGCCGGCTCGGGCCGGTTTTCAGCAGGCGCTAGCATCATGGTGGGAAGAGTGTGGTACAGAGAAAAACGTGCGACAGTGTGCACAACGGCACCTGGGTTGGCCCGGTGTTTTGGCAGGTGCTCCGGGGAAACATTCAGGGGTACATCTACATGAGTCTCGGTGCCAAGTTTGTTGGTTTTTTCTCCCCCGTTGCGGTGTGGAGTGGTCAAGGGGAATGTAGGTGGCTGGTAAAGAGCTGTGATGATGGTGAAGGTGGAGCGGTGGAGTGCAGGAGGGCGTAGTATGGGGAAAATGGAATAGAGTGACGAGTGCTGATGTTAGAGAACGACCGTTGATTTGAACAACAAAGATAAACCACAGAAGCAAACGGCACAAACCCACGTGGCCACGTTCCACTATTGCTGCGTCTGGTTTCTGGTGGGCTCGAACCGGTCGCATGATTGTTCTGGTTATTGGCGTTGG
Organism: Clavispora asparagi; assembly: GCA_030573135.1. Taxonomy (NCBI): domain Eukaryota; kingdom Fungi; phylum Ascomycota; class Pichiomycetes; order Serinales; family Metschnikowiaceae; genus Clavispora; species Clavispora asparagi. The sequence goes on along the minus strand of JAJMCU010000109.1, from coordinate 6,343 downwards.
GCAAGGTGCGCACAATGAGAGGCTGGGTAGATAAGAGATGGCCGCTCAAGACATCACCGCACGAATTTGAAGGCCAGAGAGAGAAAATAGAGAAACACAGAGAAACAGCAGGGAGAAAACAACGGAGGCCCAAAGGTTTGGGCGTAACTTGGTATGTGATCGAGTTCCTTGTAGTGGGGCTATATCTGTTTAATACAAGGAGCAGCTGGAAATGTTGAACGAAACGCCAGGGATACTTGTGCTGGAGATATGGAAGGAGAGAGGAGGGGAAACAAATAGAGTAATCAGCACCTGTAATCAGAGTATCAATTCTCAAAAATCACCAATCACCAATCACTAATCACTAATCACCAATCACTAATCACTAAGCGCTAATCACCAATCACTAATCACCAATCACTAATCACCAATCACTAATCACTAATCACTAATCACCAATTCCTAACCACTAATTACTCATCGCTCACAAATCACTCCTCACTAATCTTATTGGTATTCAATAACACGGTCATTTCACCGTGTTCCAGCAAGATTAAGAACCTCCAACCGATCACCCCAGCAGAAATCACAGTACGGTAGTCAATCACTCAAGAGTAGTCACACCCAGTCATGCAACTAGCGGCCATCAAATGTCTCAGGCTACGGAACCCCACCAGCGGAACCAAACACCGACTAACATTGAAATCGATCAATCGGGTATCGAAACAGTATTTCCATCTTTGGCCACGGCCGATTAAACGGTTTTCTTTCTGCAGTCTGCGGTTTGACGAGATGCGGGCGCGTTTTTCCGCCGCGTGGCGTATTTGCACCCGTTTTGCAAATCAACCTCCACCATTGCCAAGGATCCTAGAAAAAAAAAATTAAATCAGTAAAATCTTCATTCCCCCTACGATTCCATCTCCCCTACTCTGCCCCACTTTATGCTCGCACCAATCTCAATCTCGGTTACCTCTCCTTTCGACATCGCCGTATCCGTTAGGCCACCACGTCAATTTCCTGCATCGTTGAGTTGACGACAATGCGGCTTCTCTCCACAAACTCAACGTCCGTTTCCTAACAACTACTACCACCGGTATATACCACCTATCCACCCGCGAATATACCCCAATTAACCGTAAGTTTCCGCCTCCACTACCCACTACTACTCCACTACGAACTACTACCCACTTCCCCGTTGGTTCTCCAATTGTCATGAAGTCGTCTCCATTCCATAAAGGCCTACTAAGAGATAAAGCCACCTACCAGACCCAGGGCATCCTCGTGTCGCGTGACGCGGTGTCGTGGACCCAAACCAGCACTTTCATGATCACTGCCGAGGGTACGGTCATGGCGCTGACACCTGCCGGGCACGTGTCGCTTCTTGTGTCTGAGCTCCAGTCGTGCCAGGTGCAGATCTATCCCCACATGGCAGGCGGTGCCGGCGGGCGCCGTCGGTTCGGCAAAAAGGACGGCGACGCACTGTCGCCCACAGAGGAGCCGCCAGTCATCTTTTTGCGGTCGTACGACAATGTGAGGTTGTACATGAAGATCGGGTCCAAGGCCCAGTTTGGCGCCATGTTGCAGACATTGCTCGCGTGGCAGAACATGCGCCCGCTGGGGTTGGCCAAAAAGTGGTTTGCCGCCAACAAGTTCCGCCTGGCCATGGCCGCCACGCCCGACCCACACGAGTTGCTCGTGTGCCGGTTCAAGGTGTACGGCCCGCTTCCGACCAAGGCCAAGGCCGTCAAGGTGGTGCCGGGCCCGCTCCCGCCACTCTTCCACGAGTCGTTAGCAGACATCTCTGACCCTAATGGCGGCTCGCTCTCGCTGCCGGTGGCGATGCATTTCGACCCGGCAGTGCCTGAGGGCTGGTTCTACACCATGGGCGTGCTCAAGTCCAACGGAGTGCTCAATCTCATCACCGAGTTGGATGGCACCCTCTTGTACCTGATCGACATCAAGAACGTGTTGAGCTCCGAGATCCGCGAGCTTCACCATTCCATCTGTGACGCTCCCAACATCTTGTTTGTGGGCCACATCAAAGAGTTGCGGTGGAACAACGTGTTGAAATCCACTTCTGCCCTCACATCTGACACAGTCAACGCCCGTCCCCTCTTGACTCGTGATGACCGGCCCGTGGCCGCCAACCTGCGCATATTCATCGAGTTTCCACTCCACATCGACTTGGAGGACTGGTTTGTCGGCCTCAACTACTTCTGCAAGCGCGAGTATATTGGTAGCTACACCTCCAACTCTGTGGAGGCTGGCACACCACCGCCAGCATCTCCCGACACCTCCTACGGCGACCGCGATTCCACACTCGACACCAGCTTTGCCTCCAGCACGTCGCAAACTGCCGACATGGGGCTTCTGTCTCATGGCAAGGCCAAGCCGGTGGTGCGGTCCGAGCTCGACCGCTATTCGCGTGACCACTTCCGGGTGCTGAAAAAACTCACCATCGACATCATCGAGGCCAAGTTTGACGAGCAACCGCTCCCAGCCAAGGTCAAGAACTACATATACGCCGAGGTGGTGATGTGGAATTTCCCATGGGCTCGCACGGCGTCGGTGCCGTTCAACCAAAACCCGTTCTGGAAAGAGGAATTCGCCACCGACTTGCCAATTCTGACCCAAATGATCCACATTGTTATCAAGCGCAGTCTCAGTCCCGAGCATTCGGCCCGTGATGCCATTGTTGGCACCGTATACCTTACGCCGGATGTGTTGACTCACCACTTAGTCACCGCTTCCACCATGACCATCGATACGGGCACCGCGGGCATCTCTCTTCAAGGAGAACTGTCGATTTCACAGGCGTTGAATGCCGTGGCGCTGGCGCCGGCCCAGAGCAACATCGTGCGGTTGTCCATATATGACTCGGTCAACGTCCCGATTGGGAAGTTGTTGTTGACGGTGGACTTGAAGGAGTATTTGATTCTCCCGCCGGCGGACTTCCGCCCGTTGGAGGGAATGCTCTTAAACTGCCCCATGAAGGAATTGATTGATTTTTGTAACTCCACCGTGATGACTTCCCAGTTCGGAAATGTCAGTTTTATCTTGTTGGATATCTTCCAGAGTCTTGGCATCGAGGACAGATGGTTTAAAACGCTTATCGAGGCAGAGTTGGTATCTGTTGACAATGCTACGAAAAAGAACTTTTCTAGTAAGACGTCCACCGCTAATTCCAATAACGTGTTCAACACCCTTTTTCGGGGCTCCTCTATCTTCACCAAATCGTTAGAAAAGTATATTTTGCGTATTGGCCAGGAGTACCTCGAGAAGGTGTTTGGAAACTTCTTCGAAAAGGTGTCGCTTGAAAAAAAGGCGTGTGAAATCGACCCTAGGTACGTCCGGCTTCAGGAAAAAGCGAAACGGAAATTCGGTAACAATGCAGATTTTGTGAACGACGACATAGACGAAGAAGATGTCGACAGCGACGAGGATTACGATTCAGACGCTGAAAAGGAACTAGAGGATAGAGTACAGGAAATCGTGGAGGAAAACTTCCAGAACTTGTATGCTTATACCGAAGAAATCTGGGAGAAGATCTTTTCCACTTCTAACGATTTGCCTAAACAGATTAAGTCCCAGTTGAAAAGCTTCAGGACAAAGGTCGATTTGGCATGTGACCCTGATGACAAGCAGACTTCGTTGAATTGTTTAAGTGCTTTCATTTTCTTACGGTTCTTTTGCCCGGCTATCTTGAATCCAAAATTATTCTATTTGACCAAAACCCATCAAACTGGCGATGCACAACGGACATTGACGCTTATTGCAAAAGTATTGTTAAATCTTGCCAATCGCCAGGAATTCAATACGCACAAGGAACCTCATCTTTTGAAAATGAATAAATTCTTAAAGGAGCATGAACACGAAGTTTTTGAGTACTTTGACCGAATTACAGGCAGAAAAAATGACTTCAACGAGAAGGTGCTCAATTTGAGTCACGAAATGAAGAGATTTGATCTTGGCCTCGGAGAAGATTCTAGCTCCAGTGAACTTCCAACAACGCCATATCTAATCGATAAATGCTTGCGGCTCACAGAATTCATCCACTTATTGCAGTTAAATGACAACCGAAGTGTGAGTCAATCACGCTCGTCCAAGTTAGGAACCCCTGGTTCATCTGTCAGCATCCACAGTACGATAAATCTGCCACGGTCAAACATCAACAGTCCTATGAGTGTCGCCAACAATAGATCAACGGTTGTCAATGACAGAGACGGGATCGTGGAAAGTGCGATGGAAATTCAGTTAAACGAGGAAGGCAATGTTTACCAGATTGGGTCGCTAGAGTTTGAGAAATCCGAGTTTTTGGATTTGGTGGGCGACAACCAAACTGAAGGGTTTATCAAATCGCTTTGCCGGAGCAACGAAGATATATTTTCCTTCATCACGTCCAACATCTCCCTTCTTGATTTGCAAAAGCAAAGCACCAATATGGTGAACAAGATCAACGATCTTTCGCAGCAGCTTCAATTCCCCGAGCTCTGTCGTAACTTACAAGGAAACAACAAACTCTGGGAATTGTTTGTCCACAATATTATTGAAAGGGCATGCTTGGACAGCAACCGCAACCTCATAGTGTTTCTGGATCCAAATTTCCAGGAAGGGTTGTTTCCGGGACAGAAACGACTCACGGAGCATGCGTTGGCATCGTTCAAACTCAAATTCCCCATGGACTACAATAACGGCGACACGATTCTGACGTCAGAAAGTGTGGGGTCAATGTCAACGTTGCTTCGCGGCAGCTCCAAGAACCCATTTAGACGGTGGCTTAAGCGAGACTAGAACGCATGTATAGATGAACTCTTTTCCCCCCAGGGCGCCTCCCAGGGGTGGTATGTCTTAATTTTAGTGTAGGGTGCAAATTACGGTCTGAGCGCATTTTCAAGAACGTGGCCGGGGGCAGAGCAAGATATGACGGTAGCCAGAGGTGCCAGCGCGCACCAGATGCTTATGTAAGCGGCCCGAACAAACCTACGGACCGAGAGAATGCGGTGTCTCACTGGCAAAAACAAAAATCAGAGGAAAAAAAGGACCACCTCAACTGGACCGTCAACCGCTTACACCCGTTTGTCACCAATTTATTTTGCCCCAGCTTGACGATCACCTCCCCACCATGCCTTCTGAAGCAGAAATTTTGGCGTCTTACCCGCAAATCTCCGCCCCTACCACCCAAACCGGATTCACGTCCAATTTGACTGAGGACCAAAAGGCCACCTTGGCCCAATTCAAAGAGGAATTGGTGGCGTTGGGCTTCGAAAGCAGATTGGATGATGCGTCGTTGCTCCGTTTCTTGAGAGCCAGAAAGTTCGACTTGGAAAAGGCCAAGACTATGTTTGTTGATTGTGAGAAGTGGAGAGCGGAATTTGGCACCAACACGATCTTGGAGGACTTCCACTACACGGAAAAGCCGCTTGTGGCCAAGATGTACCCTCAGTACTACCACAAAACCGATATTGACGGCCGCCCGGTGTACTTTGAGGAGTTGGGCAAGGTGTACTTGCCAGATATGTTGAAGATCACCACCCAAGAAAGAATGTTGCAGAACCTCGTGTGGGAATACGAGTCATTCACGCAAAACAGATTGCCCGCGTGCTCCAGAAAGCAGGGCTGCTTGGTGGAGACATCTTGTACCATTATGGACTTGAAGGGTATTTCCATCAGTGCGGCATACCAGGTGGTGGGCTATGTCAGAGAGGCGTCGAAGATCGGCCAAGACTACTACCCGGAGAGAATGGGCAAGTTCTACTGCATCAACGCTCCGTTTGGATTTTCCACCGCGTTCAAGTTGTTCAAGCCGTTCTTGGACCCTGTCACCGTGTCGAAGATCCACATCTTGGGTTCGTCGTACAAGAAGGATTTGCTCAAGCAGATTCCTGCGGAGAACTTGCCAACCAAGTTTGGTGGTAGCTCCGATGTGACGGAGCAGGAGTTGTACTTGAACGACTTTGGTCCATGGAGAGACCCACAATTCATTGGCCCAGAGGGAGAAGCACCACGTGCCACAGCCTAAACGAGCAGGGCTGCTGCTTGCACGGGCAGTGCCGCTATTGATGACCGGAATCACACTGGGTACTACTCGCCTTAAGTTTGGTTATAGATTGCTGGGAATAGATACTTTGTTACGTAGTGCGTGTAGCGGTACGGGGCGGCACAGTTGTGAGATTTAGCCGAAGCGGCAGAAAATATTGGGTGGGAGAAAACGTCGGGTTGAGGCGAGGGAGGAGAAAATATTCTATCGGACAAGACGCTGTAGGGGTTATCGGCGTGTTATTTTTTACGCATGTCCACCATGCACCAAGAAGAGAGAGAGAGAGAGAGAGAGAGAGAGAGAGAGAGAGAGAGAGAGAGAGAGAGA
>JAJMCU010000108.1:0-28405 GCA_030573135.1 Clavispora asparagi | reverse complement strand
TACCTAGCTTGCACCGTGTCTACTATGTAGACACTATGCAGTTTGGTACTCAACACGGTTGCGATATATGCAAACCAGTTTGGTACTCAGCATACCGCAAGCCTCAGATCGCTCAATTTCACTGTTCTAGAAACATACTGAATAGTCGATTGATATCCGTTATTCTATTTATTGCTGATTTTTCTATCGTCTAAATTCGTTAACATTTCTATAACCTCAGAGGCATTTCCATAATGAGGAGCACGAGCGATGACCATCCAAGGAAATTCTTTGCTCCTTTTGCCTCTCCAGTACTGTCATTGTAATGTTCCCATACGAAACCGGTTTTCTCCCACTCCAGTTTGACATTCGTGATCAAATTCTTTCTCAAACCGGTATAGGTGTTGTTGAACTTATCCTTGAGCTCCTGAGACATGGCAGAGCTGGACACGTCGTAGTAATGCTGCAAATTGTCGAGTATCAAGTAGTTGATGTTGAGCCAAATTGGCGATCTCCAGTAATTCTCCCCCGTCGCATACATTGGGTCGGCCTTGGACATAGATCTAATACCGTAATCGGTCCACATCTGTTTCGGGTCGGAAATGAGGGACACAATACGGTCCAACTTTTCAACGTCGCCGTGTGGAATAAACCGGGTGAGGAACGGGAACAACGAGATGTATCCTTTGTAACAGACAAGAACATTTTCATCATCCTCGTCAACGGATACATCACAGTAGCAGCCTTCCTCTTCAGACCAATGAAGTTTCTCCACGTTCTCCACAATATCAGCTTCTGCTTGAGTATACTTTGCCACGTCCTCTTCGATTTGCAAGATTTCGGCAATCAGCTTCATCGATCTTGTCATCACACCAATCCAGCACAAGAGGTCCACATTCAACTCAGCTGTGTCCATGGGCAATGCACGGGGGTAGTCATCCAAGCCAGAGGCAAGACAGTGGGTAGTGGTTCTTCCTCTCCATCTGTACGCCTCCAAATTGTCTCCTCTGTCAAACTCTTCTACCAGACCTTGCTGAGAGATACGGAATCTCTCATAGTGAAGCTTGAGTTTGGGGTAGATCTCGCGGGTGTAGTTGGCAAGGATTTGCGGGTTATTGATGACAATCAGCCCGAGATTGGAGTTGGAGATCTCGTCTGCATCTATATTGATTGGAGCATCAGCATCAAGCGCACCCGAAAGCTGCGACTGTTCAAGTAGGTAGGTGAATGCAAGCATCAATGTAGGTGGGTTGACAATGCCGGGGCTTTGCACCACAAACTCGGACGGCACTCTGGACCTAGCCTCAGGGCCCAAGATTTGCTCTCGAGCCACCCAGCCTTCGTCGTCGATCAAGTTGGTCCACGATTTGAAGATGTCCAATACCAAGTCCGAGTCGTACTTGTGTAAAGGGAGAAGGTGGAACCCCTCGTCCCAGTAAAATCCACGAGGGAAAAATGGCCGAGAAGGCACAAGGGTAAAGAGCTCATGTGGTCCCTCTGGCTCGCCGTTGAGCTTGGGGAGATGAATCTCACCATCAATATTGACAGGAAGATCGTCGATGTCCACCGACGAATCGCGGTCCACCAACTGGTCACCATATTGGTACGAAAGGCCACCCAATAGACCGGAAAGCAACTCCTTGCCAAACTCCTTGTCCGACTCGGAAGCAGCAGGCAACGGAAATTTTTGGGCAAACTTTGCTTCAAACGATGCGAGCGCCCGATCCACTCGATTGGGGAGATCTTGGAACGTCACTTTCTCTGTCGGAGGCGACATGGCCTCATTGAACACAACGTCGAAATTGCACGCACCGCGATACATTTTCTGGACGAAATGCACATTCCCGGCGTAGCGCTCCAAGTTACGGGCCAAAAGACCTTGTGCCGGTGGGATGGCCTTGGTGTTGTCGCCGAGTGTTTTTATGAGGTCCTGGATGCTATTCTGCAACACGGTGAAGAATATGTCGCTCAGCTGCCACACGTGGTCGTCAGGCACACGGAGACTGAAGTGGTGGGTGCGTCTCGGGTCGAGTTCCGGCATTACGAGGCGGTCCACGTCCGGGTGGCTGTTCCCAGTGCCGTCACTGATCTGGATGTCAAAAAGACCAAAGTCTTTGGAAAGACCTCCCAACGACACGGTTCCAGTGTACCCCAACGGGTTGAACTCGCCGTCGAGGCGCAAGAACCCGGCATTGTCCTTTTGTACCTGGTCCTCGCCCTCGAGCCCCGAGTACCACACAAATGACGTGTTCACGTTCTCGTGGCCCAGATGGGGCACAGCAGACACACGCACACCCCAATTGCGGCCATTGTCGCTCTTGGCAAAGTCGATTGTGATGTCGATGTGGCAGTCGTTGTCGGAGATAACCTGGCGGCCGCCGTGGCGAGGATCGAACTGAACCCAGTTGGCGTGGGCCACGTTGTGGTGCTGCTCGTACGAATGCTTGGCCGAAAGCAATCCTTTGGAACTGTCAGCATTGAACCAGATAAGGCCCAGGAGAAGCGAGTGAGGGATGCGGGGGCGGATGCCCAAGTAGTTCCCGCTGCGGTATGGGCCCCAGAGAAGTGAGTCGCGGGCCAACGACTCGTACTGGGCGTCGGGGGCCAAGTCGGCGAAGGTGGCGGTCAGCTTGAGATCAAAGAGCTGGGCGAGGGCACAGGATGCCCATACAAGCCACAAGAAGAGCATTTGCGTCAAAGAGAGACAGGCTGGGGACGATTGAGCGTGACTACGAGCGCGCCACACGAGTGGGCAGGACCTGAAATGCGACTGAGTATTTGGGAGGAATGAAGATTGGCTCCGCAGGCTTTGCCGATACGGGGGAGCGGATACAGATGCAGATACAGATACAGATGCAGATGCCGATACAGATGCAGATGCAGATGCCGATGCAGATACAGATGCCGATACAGATAGCCATGATATAGAGATGCGGACATGATATAGAGATTCGGATGTACATACAAATCGTGCATGGATGGTAAGCACAAGAAGGTGATTACGTGCACATGGTATATAGAAGGTATAGATGATAACACATGGTACACAGAAAACTTAGGGCTACAGAGGACAGATCTACGCACACGACACAGATAATTCCATGTTGCCCACCATCGTCCTACCCCCACCGCCAGTTGCCCGTTTCTAGGCACCAGAACAACGGTCGCACGACCGAGAATGTCTTATCCACACGCACAGGTCGCACCACATGCCACACTCCACCCACTTTTCACTTGCTCCCATTCGGGCTCAGTTGGTTTCCCGTAGTTTGTGACCATGGTCTCGTCATCTTTCCCGTAAAACCAAAAACACACCTCTTGTCGCCCCCGTTTCTCTATTCAATCGCGTTGTAACTTCTTTGTCTTACGGTTATCTCTCCTCCCGCGGCCCTCAGTGCCGCGCCCTCGCCTCCGTACAGATTATGCTTAGAGCCACCAGGTCCTTTGTCCGCCCAATGCACATCGCCGCCATTCCCCTCAGTTGGGGTGACTCGAACAACTACGCCTACCTCTTGGTCGACGAACCCACCCGCCACGCGTGGCTTATCGACGCCGCGTTCCCCAAGGACGCTCAGGCGTATCTCGACTCTGCCAATTTCGAGCTCAAGGCCATTGTCAACACCCACCACCACTGGGACCATGCGGGCGGCAACCCATCGTTCCACAAGAAGTACCCGGACTTGCCCGTCATTGCGGGCGCGAAGTCGGAACTTGTCACTTACACTCCATCCCACCAGGAGGTGATTGACTTGGGCGACAACATCTCCATCACCGCACTCCACACCCCGTGCCACACCCAGGACCTGATCTGCTACTTCGCCCAAGACAGCAAAACCGGGCAGAAGGCGGTATTTACCGGCGACACCCTCTTCACCTCCGGCTGTGGCCGCTTTTTCGAGGGCACCTCGGCCCAGATGGACACGGCGTTGAACAAGATCTTGGCCAAGTTGCCGCACGATACCGTGGTGTACTCCGGGCACGAATACACCCGGTCCAACGTGAAGTTCTCTCAGACAGTGCTCCAGAACGCGGCGCTCGACCAATTGGCCACGTTTGCTGCTCAGAATGAGCACACCACCGGCAAGTTCACCATTGGCGACGAGTTGAAATTCAATCCGTTCATGCGGTTGCAAGATCCGCAGGTGTTGCGGGCGACGGGAGAGACTGAGCCGGTTGAGGTGATGCGGCGGTTGCGCGAGATGAAGAACAACGCTTAAGAAGAATACATAGAATTGTGGCTGCACCGTAGGAGGAAACTTGGAGTCGCAACGAGCAGGGGAGAGGTTGTCGTTGTAGTGCTACCTTGACGTTACTCACCTTGATATTACTTGCTCTGATACTACTTATATCGATGATACTTACCTTGCTGCTACTAGAAACCTCAAACAGACACTTTTGTAGTCATCGTGGTTCATGGTCTCGGAGATCACCACTCATGCCGAATATATCGATCGCAGTTGGTCCGAATGGTCCCTTGTACCCATACAATACCGTCTCTTTGAACCCCTGGTCCGTGCCCCGACCTACTGTCGTTCCAGTCATTACATGTTTCTATACTCAATTGATTCTCACAAACTCCGGAAGCCAGTTCTCGTCGTACGTGAGTTCGGGCTGCCACAACTCAATGAATTCAAGGTCGAACTCCGACTTGCCCATGGCAAACTTCTCGTACTCCTCGAAAATACCACTCATGCACCAGCCCTGAAGCATTTTGCGCATCAACCCCACCAAAACCCCGATCCGGTGCTTGCCCTTGTTTGAGTGTATGAGTATGGGAAAGTTTTGCTTATTGAGCATGAGCTCAAGCGCCGTGATAAGCGCCTGTTGCGTTTCCTCCTGGGTATTCAGAATGAACGGCTCCTGTGATGAATGCATCACCAAGTGATGGAACTGGATATCGCTCGTGGCCACCCACGCCTTGTAGTTTTCAAAAATGTCCTGCGTGCTTTGCTCCTTCTTCTTGTCCTTCTTCTCCTTTTTCTCCTTCTTCTCCTCCTTGCTGCCTTTGTCGTCCTTGGTCTTTTTTGATTTGGGCTTGTCTTGGCCGGTATCGCCAAGGTAAATGATGGTTTTCAACTTGAGACGGTCTAAGAACGGATAGTTGACGGGCATCGGGAACCCACTACGGTAGATGCCATCCTCCACCAACGAGAAATTGAGCGGCGGGACGTAGTTTGGTCGGGCCAGTAGGGTTTTGCGGAACGTTGAGCATTCGGCCCACGGATCACCGTCCACGGTTTCGGCCACCGTTCCGGATTCGGACGTTGCAATTTCTGCCGTCATGTGTACTGGTTTCAGCTGGTCCACGGGTCGCTATTCGGTAGTAGCCGGAGTTATAGGACCAGTGGTTGGAGGTTGCACCCGTACACCGAGTTGGTATCACGATCATCGGAACATTCCGTGCAAACTCTTGCAGGTTAGTCGCTTGCGGGTTACGTGGCTTGCAGGTTAGCCTAAATAGTAAAACGGCGTATACCCTGGCCCGACCAACTTCTAATTGGTGGAAGGAATCGTGTGTTTATATTACTTGGACATACATTTGAATTATATAATCAAGTATGTGGCTCATTAGATGCTGCTTTTTACTCATTTACCCCTACGCTATTCCATTATTTCACCCCTGCGTAGCCATGACCTCATTTCCCAGTTCCTCACCATTCTGATCCTGCTACACAGACGCGCTAAAGAAGAGGCTGAAACTTAGGCAACATTGGTGCTCTTGTCCGATAGTCTCCGGGTGGTCGTTGTATAGACGAAAGAATTGGCGGCGGTGCATGCTTGATTGGAGGAGGAAGAATGATTTTGGGCGAATCATCGTTGTACTTGTTGGAGGTGATGGCAGAGGTGAGCTCATAGATCGGGATAGCAGGAAATCGCTGGGTGAAAATCTCCAACCCGATGCTCGAGTCCAGGACAAAAATCTTCTCCAAGTCGAAATCGGAGTTGATCACAGCGCCAGTTTTGCTATTCCGGAGGTTGTAGATTTGATTCTCGTTAAGTTTGAATGCCTGCTTGGCATTTTCCACAAGTTCTATGAGGCGTGGTGGCGCTGAATTCTTCATAAGATACGTGAACTCAAGCGTAGATGAGAGGAACCGAAGCCGCACATGCTTTTTTTCATCGATTTCGGGAGTTCGGTGGATCTCAGGTGAAAGTGAAACCACAGAATTTGGGCTCTTGCTGCGTAGTTCAGTGGCCACGCTTGCCAAGTTGTTGAGGGGGGTTGTGAATGGTGCTGTCTCTGTTACTTCTTCTGTCTTTTCCGGAGCATCCAACATCGTGCGAAGAAATGGAACTGACGACTTCATCACCAATGGGTATTCAATCAATATGCTGCGATAAAATGCTTCACCAATGGGGTAGAGCACGAGATTAAACCCGAAATCCTTAATGCAGCAGCCTGCTAACGTGAGAAGGGTGGTGGAAGCAGTATCGTCATCCAACGCTTGACATGCTGGGGAATCCGGCTCCAAGCTGCGGTAGAAACGAGCTAAAAACGCTGGCAGAGTTATTTTCTCCTGAAGGTACTCCACCGATGTCGGATTTAGGCTGGAGAATGATTTCTCGAACACCATGGCCGATATCGCACTAACGGCGCTTTGACCCATCATGTACACATAGTTATTGTGAGGTACATTGGTAAGCTTGAGGCACAGTTTCAGTCGCTTCATGAGTAGAAGAAGCGAAAGACGGATGGCCTGAAGTTCCTTTTCATTCTCGACCTGTTGCTGGTTCAATGGCATGGATGAAATGGGCGGTAGAAGCACTCCAAGATGTGATGAGTGGGCTTCAAGGTTCACTGGCTGTATTATTGAGTTGATCGCGGCCCGGGTGTGATCCTGTTTAGTGAAGTGGTTGTTGCGTGGGTAGTTCATGTCGTAGACCGTGTCATGGCTGTCTGCTTGGATACGAGCAATTTCTGCCAAAAAGTGATTTCCCTCTCCCCCAGACTCTCCTACGCTTTCATCCCGTGACATTTCGGGGTGGTCGTGGTAGTCCTGCGAGAGTCGACGCTTCTTTCCATTTCCCGTACGGTTTTTCGTTGATCTTTTTCGATTTCGCCGTACACTCTGAACGGCGGCCCGCACCAACTTATCAAAGTCAGGAAAGTAGTCGGGGCTGTATTTGAACTCAAGGCGGAGAATTTCCGCTACTTTTTTGATTTCGTCTTCTTGTTCACTGGCTTTTTTCGAGCTCAAATCTAGGGTGTCGATCAACTCCAACCGCCGCGCCAGGAATCGTTTCCAAAGGCGCTCATCGAGGAAATTTAGCTTCTCGCGGATGGAATGTGTCACTCCAATTTTTTTATCTTCGTTCATGGTGTGGGGAGCACGGACGCCCGTTGTTGTTTTGTGTGATTAGAGCTGGAGAACCACTTGATGATTCATGATCATTGTGACTACCGCGCGCGGTTGGATGCCGTACGCCTTGACTAATGATTGAGAGTCATCAGATACTTGGCGCCATTCTGTTCCAAAAAACAGGAGAAAGGGGGATAACGGGTAGTTATGCTATATCTACGTTTGTCTTTGTTTCTTTTTCTCGTTGAGATAGTTCCTATATGTCTTTTGCTCCAATTAATGATGATAAATGTGGAGTTACGCACAGTGTCCTTGGAAACTTCTTGTTAGGTGCGACTTGAGTCATGAATCCACCATCGGAGAAACCGTACAAGAAAGTATCAATTAATGAACTGGGCCCTAGCAAGATCCTTGGTCAAGCTGCCTAGAAATAGAGAGTCATTTTCATGGAAATGAGCAACATGTGTCTCATGTGCACTGTCCTATCTTTGCCGAAAAAAGGGTCACCACTTCACTCCTTGCCTCAATCAACATCGGCTTTGTATTGGCTTGGTGAAGGGAATGTCTTTGAGTAGAACTATTCGCCCTGTCCTAATGAGTCCCAATATATTGTAAATGATCATATATTGTTTCATCGGGAGGTAAGTACGTCTAAAATCGGTGAAGATCCATGCGGATCGAGAAAAGATCAAATGAAGTATTCCTTCTGTTCAGATGATCAATTAGGCAATTCCATGATGGATTTAAAATCCCAGGGTTTTTACGGGCAATTTCTTTGCCTAGGGGGCAATTATTTTTTTGATGCCTACCGCTGGGTGGAATACTTGGCTTGAGTTGGCCTCTTAGGGTTTAATTTTCAAGCATAACTGTAGGATATCCGATCGCAATTATATTTGCATTTTGATTCAGGAAAAATGTATGGTTTTTGGTTTCGTTTATCGAGTATTCGCCGATATTCGCCAACCACGACACTCGCAAATCAATTTACATCACTTCCCCATTTGCTCTTCCACAAGAATCCTTACCATGAAAAAATTGTTAGAACCCCCACATAGCCAAACATATCTCCATCTCCCCACTATGGCTGGAGAAAGTCGTTCCTGCACCCTAACAAGGCTAGTGAATTCGCAGTAATCCCGAGGAAAGTTTGCTCCCCACTTTGGCCCCGCGTTGAAATATCGACCGATAGTTCACAATGCCGGCGGATTACAAATCAGCGCCTCGGCTATTTTTATATTTAACGCTGCGCCTGTCACCTTCTTTTGCTCGATAATTCGTTTTTACGTTTACTATGGTTGCCATCAGAGCTTTGAAAGACACGGACATGTTCAAGTCCATCAAAGTGGGTGCAAAAGAATTGTCCCACAAAATTGTTTATGCACCCACTACTAGATTCAGGGCTTTGGGGGACCACGTTCCATCCGATCTCATTCTTAATTACTATGATGACCGGACAAAATATCCTGGCTCATTGGTGATCACAGAGGCGACGCTTGTGTCTCCCAAGTTGGGTGTTTACGAACATGCACCTGGAATCTGGTCTGAAGAACAGGTTTCTGCGTGGAAAAAGATCACCGACAAAGTACATGCAAATGGTTCATGTATTTCTATCCAGCTTTGGGCGTTGGGCCGTACAGCCGACCCCAAGGCTACCAAAAAGGCGGGATACCTGCTAATCGCCCCATCTGCCATTTACCCTAGTAATGGCGCCAAGAAAGCCGCTGAAGCGGCAGGAAACCGGGTACATGAGCTTTCAGAAGCAGAAATCAAGGAAATCATCGACACCCTTTTTGTTACTGCGGCCAAGAATGCTGTGGCTGCTGGTTTTGACTTTGTGGAGATCCATGGCGCCCACGGCTATCTTATCGACACATTTTTGCAGGAAAGCACCAACGCTAGAACTGATAAATATGGTGGCTCCATTGAGAACAGGTCCAGATTTGGATTGGAACTTGTTGACCGCTTGACTGAAGCTATTGGGGCAGACAAACTTGCAATCAGACTCTCGCCTTGGGCGCATGTTCAAGGAGTAGAGCACGGAGAGAATAGCCCGGTGGCGCAATTCGCCCACTTTGTGGGTGAGCTTGAAAAGAGAGCCAAACACGGAAACAGACTTGCGTATTTATCTGTGGTGGAGCCTCGGGTGAATGGTGTGGTGGACGTTAGAGCGGACAGAATTTACGGCGATAATGCCTTCATCAAGACTGTGTGGGCGGGAATCCTTGTTAAGGCAGGGAACTACACATACGACGCTCCAGACTTTCATTCAGCCTTGAGTGATGTGAAGGATGGGAGAACGCTTATAGCGTTTGCCAGGTTTTTCACCTCTAATCCCGATTTGGTTCAAAGACTTAAGGACGGTGTTGATTTGACTCCCTATGAACGAAAGCTCTTCTACGCCCAGTTCAACTGGGGTTATAACACATACAAGAAACATGGCGACGACACCGTCGTGGATGAGGAAGTGGAAAAGAAGAGGTTCCCACTGACAATCGGAAGCAGACTTTAGATTTAGATTCAAATGTCTTTTTACTCCGTGGCTATATCAGTATATGAAGTGCACTTCACTATCGACATGAGCTTCAATTTGGCCGAGAGGTCTTTAATTTTACAAACATTTCAGTGCTAGTAGTCCTTATATAAATGTGCAAGCTCAATCCAAAAGATTCGGAAAAAAATTAATACTTTCCCAGCGGTGCTGTTGATTTTTGTTTCGATGTATCTATTGTCGTTGTGGCACCAATTTATCCGAATTGAGGTAGATGCGAGAAAAAAGCCCGTTTGTCCATTGCACACCAATACTAAGCGTTGTTTCAAAACATTCGAATTCTATAAATATACAATGTCACACCCAATCGAATACTTCAAAGCGTCTGGTTTGCCCTAGTTTTGCCGTATACGTCGGTAGCTTAATGTTCTGACTATGACCAATATCCTGCAGATAAAGTATGACTCGGTGTTGGCAAACGCCAGAACGACGTCCAATAGTAAACGGGTGTCCTCACACACTGTATACAGTTCAGGCAACACTGGATGACAAGCGGGCTTCCAAAGCCAAGAAAGACCACAAGATAGCATATATCACGATCAACGACCTTTAAAAGGACAAGATCCGCTCAAGATTGACCGATTGAACCACCTCGGTGACAACATGCTGCTACCGGCTCATTTCTGATGAGTCACATTAGGTGCAGGTGCGAGTGATAAGTGCCCAATTAGGCAATTGAAAAAATTGCCGCGATGGACAATCAGCCCTATAAAGTGGCCCTTGTCCCCCCTACGCTCCTTTTTTTCTTTTTCTCATCACAAAAATAAATATCAAAATGTCTAAAGGAAAAGTTTGTTTGGCATACTCTGGTGGTTTGGACACCTCCGTCATTCTCGCTTGGTTGCTTGAAGAAGGTTACGAAGTTATCGCTTTCTTGGCCAACATTGGTCAAGAAGAAGACTTTGAGGCTGCTGAAAAGAAGGCTTTGGCCATTGGTGCCACCAAGTTCATTGTTGCCGATGTCAGAAAGCAATTCGTTGAGAACGTGTGCTTCCCTGCTATCCAGTCCAACGCTATTTACGAGAACGTCTACCTTTTGGGTACTTCTTTGGCCAGACCAGTGATTGCTGAGGCCCAAATCCAAGTTGCGGAGCAAGAAGGTTGTTTCGCTGTTTCCCACGGCTGTACCGGTAAGGGTAACGACCAAGTCCGTTTCGAGTTGTCTTTCTACGCTTTGAAGCCTGATGTTGTTGTCATTGCTCCATGGAGAGACCCAGCTTTCTTCAACAGATTTGCCGGCAGAAAGGATTTGTTGGACTACGCCGCTGAGAAGAACATTCCAGTCGCCCAAACCAAGGCTAAGCCTTGGTCTACCGACGAAAACATGGCTCACATTTCGTTTGAGGCTGGTATTTTGGAGGACCCAAACACCACTCCTCCAAAGGACATGTGGAAGTTGACCGTCGACCCAACTGACGCCCCAGATGTGCCAGAGCAATTTGACGTTGTCTATGAGCAAGGTTTGCCAGTCAAGTTGATCTTGGACGGCGGTAAGAAGGTTATCTCCGACCCAGTTGAGTTGTTCATCGAAGCCAACGCTTTGGCCAGAAGAAACGGTGTCGGCAGAATCGACATTGTTGAGAACAGATTCATTGGTATCAAGTCCAGAGGCTGTTACGAGACCCCAGGTTTGACCATCTTGAGAAACTGTCACATTGACTTGGAGGGCTTGACCTTGGACAGAGAGGTCAGAGCCTTGAGAGACCAGTTCGTTACCGTCAGCTACTCCAAGCTCTTGTACAACGGTATGTACTTCACTCCAGAGTGTGAGTACGTCAGAGCCATGATTCCTCTTTCACAAAAGACCGTTAACGGTACTGTCAGAGCCAGCGCATACAAGGGTAACGTCATCATCTTGGGTAGATTCTCCGAGACCGAGAAGTTGTACGATGAGACTGAGGCTTCTATGGATGAGTTGACCGGTTTCTCTCCAGAGGACACTTCCGGATTCATTGCTGTGCAATCTATCAGAATCAAGAAGTACGGAGAGGCTGCTAGAGCCAAGGGTGCCAAGTTGGAATTGTAATTGGTACAGACATTCATTCATCACTATATATAACACGAAAAATAAAAGCTACGAAATTATACTATGTATTATTTCATAACTGATCGGGTGCGACTGTCGCAGATTCAACTGTCGCAAGAGACAGCAACGGATCTGCTTCTGTCTTGATGTGTTTATCGGTTTGCGCAAAACTGTTTTCCCACAATTCCAACCGGGCCAAATACCCTTCAATGTCCTTCCCTATTAGATCTATCGGTATACTTTTGCGCGCCGTAGCATTGGTGATGCTGATCTCATAGTGGCGAGTCAAATGTGTGATCAACGCCCTCAAGATGGTTCGACATGTGTTGATATCCTCACTCGAATCAGCATTGTTAACCGCATCTTGTAGGAATTCGACTTGGTGATTGTAATAATACCAACTTGCTAGCCACATGACTCTGAAAAACTTTGGAAAGCGGTATTTTGCCGGAACATGCGTGTCTCTTTCAAGAGAGTAGATGGTGAGATGCATAGGAATGTCGCGTAACGTCAAGTAGTTTCCTCCTACAATCACCGCATCCTCTGGGGTGTAGACGGCGTGGATCCAGCCACTAGGAATGATGAACAAGTCACCCTTTTTTAGATTGACCTTGAATCCGTTTTCCGGTTGTCTTTTCTTCCGTCCGAGTTTGCGGGTATATTCAGCAAACCATATGAAGTTCTGCTGAGGCTCGTCACACCAAAGTTGATAGAGCTCGAGGTTTTTCGCCGTAGGTGGGTACATGAGGAATGTTTTTGATCCCAGGCATACGGTATAGTATACGGGAGTGCCCAGAAAATCAATGTGGAAATCCGTATACGAGCGGGCTACTGACATGAGGCAGTAAACGGTAACCTTTGGTCTAGGGTCGTCCCCACGCCAGACCTTGTCCACTATATCTAGATCACGCACCATCTGGGGCCGCACGAACGATGCACCGAGATCGGGCACGTCTGAGACTTCAAGCGAGATCACATTGCGGATACGGTCTCTGTCAGCCAGCAGCGTGTAGAAGTACTTTTCCCACTGCAGCAAGGACCATGCGGGAGACTCGCTCTGTTGGGAGAGGACGTCCATCACCTCAACTTTGGCATCCCCTCCGGTCTTCTCTGCAATGTAACGAACCAGTAGATCGGACCGGGGACATGGAAGTTGCATGCCACAATCGCCTGTATCCACGTTTGGCACAAGCACCGGCCGAGTCAAACCCGCGAGAACATATTCTTTCACGAGATCTGCTGGTGCTAGCACGTCAACATACGTTTGTTTTGCGTTTAGGTTCACTTCGGGTGCAAACTCTTTGAATGGTGGTACATGCGGGTGCATTGATTTGTCGAGAGCAAATGTATCGCCCTGATCTAGGGCCACGTAGTCAATCTTGACCACGGAGCGTTTCAGTTTGCGTTTCATATGCGACGGCCCGTGGTCGGCGCTGCAGTCATCACAGTGGTATGAGGTGATGTGGCCCACTTGGTCCTCGGTGAGTGCCACACAAGGCGTGTGGAACCATTGACGACAAACGTCGCAGCAGATCCACGAGGAGTCAATGTCTTTGGCCGAATTGCACTTGCCGCATCCATCTTGAGTGCTTTGAAGTTTGCGTTTTGGCCGGACCATGAGAAGAAGGTGGTGGTGCGATATAAGCGCGCGCAGGCCGCGGGGAATAGTAGGATAGGCTGGAGTGGGTGTACGACTGGAGCTGTACAAGTAGGGATGAACGACAGGTGAGTGGGTTGTATTGACTTGCATTGACCGAGAGGGGTCAAATATGAGAAAGAAATCAAAAAAAAAATATACTATTGGGCCGAATCCATCAAGCAGTGCAGTGGGTGAGTAGGCATATATGCGACTAGAGACAAATCGTAAGATAGTGGGATGGGGACAGATTGCGAACGAGCCAGTCAAACCATGTTACGGGTTAGTGACGATATACCGAGAAAGACAATGCTTTCATTCCCCGCCTCAAACCTCTCAACCATTTCTTCCCAAGAGTAATTGCGGTGGCTTCAGTAGATGCGCCCACAGCCCAGTCTTTGGTGGAGTGTACGTGAGGTATGACTAACCTGGCCGCTCATCAACACCACCCAACACAAGAACCTCAGAGGTGGGATAAAACTGTTTTCTGCAGTGTTTATTCTTTCATGCCGTGGCTTCACCCGGAAAAACATCCCTTTTTTTTTTCTCGTTGCCAGTGCCTATCCCCACCTCAAGGTTATTTCATCATCACACGGCGCATCTACTCGCAGTCATTTCAGGTAGTCAGGTACAGTCATTTCGGTTATCTATCGCACTCCTCCACCTCACCTTTTCTCTGCCCCAACCATGCTCAGGAGCACCCCGCGTACTGCGCTCTCGATTGTTGCCCGCCGCTACACCAGCAATCAACAACACGCGTTTCTCCAGGAATATAAGATCCGGTCGTCGCTCGAACGGCTTATCTACCACTACTCATGCCAACCACTCGCCAAGTTCTCGATGCTGGCGCTCTATGAACAGTCGCGCAAGCTCAACTCTGCATTCATTTTGCAAACTGCCCGGGAGTCCGTGGAGTCGCTCTTGGCCTACAACGCACGCCGGTTGCGCCAGTTCCGCAACTTGCCGTACTTGGTGATGCTCAACCCGTCCATATCCGAGGTGTACAACATGTACTTGCAGTCGATGTCGGTGTTGTTGGATGCATCGCTCAACCCACCCACCACCGCCACTGCCAACGAAACGTTTTCACGAGAGGTGTTGACCCGGTTCATTGAGATCCATGCGGACACCTTGCCGATCTTGTCCAAAGGGTTTGGCGAGGTGATGCACCTTATCACGCCGCAACAAATCAAGGCGTTTTTGGACGACCATTTGCGTGAGCGCATCAGCATGCGGCTCATAGCCCACCAGCAGACCCAGCTCACCGACTCATTGCTGAGCCCGCATTACGTCAAGGGAGGCAACTTCAACGGCGTGATCAAAGAGCTCAACATGCGCGACGTGATTGCCAAGAATGCAGACCACGTCAACGACATCTGCCTTATGAAATACGACCAAACAGTGGCGGTCAAGATCGACACTAACCTCCACCCGGTGGGGTTCTGGAACCTGCGGGAGGCGCCGGACCTTGTGCGCAAAGTACACGACGACGACCCCATCGTGTTCCCCTACATCGAGTTCCACTTGGACTACATCTTCCAGGAGTTGTTCAAGAACTCGTTCCGGGCCCACATCGAGAACAACGTGTCTGCGCCGGTCCAGGTGACTGTGTCTACGTCTCAATCACCGCTGTACATGGAGGTGCGTATCCGGGACAAGGGTAAAGGCATCCCGCCCAAGGTGGTGCGCCATATGTTCGACTACTCCTTTTCCACCTACGAGTCGGGCGAGGGCGACAGTTATAAGACGCTTAATGTGCCACCTGGAGTGGGCGGCAACACGGTGGCCGGGATGGGCTACGGGCTTCCTCTTCTGAAAAACTACATCGAGGTGTTCAACGACACGGTGGCAGCCCAGGATGAGAACGCGTGCAAGGGCCTGTTGAGCGTGCAGTCGTACCATGGCTGGGGGACTGATGTGTACTTGAAGACGGTGGGTTCGTAAACACGCTGCCATGGTTTTGACTGCCGTAATGACTTTGCCACGAGTGGGGTGGGTACTATTCTATGGATTTGGCGCACCAGCATCATGGTAACACGAATATAAGTCCAATGTGGTCACCGTGTCCATACCTTTTGTGAAACTGGGATGAAGTCCAAATTAATCACCATGACTACCCTCGCTTCACCACCAATGCCACCAGTACTGTTTTGGCCAGTCCCGTTACCGTCACGCCACGCAAGTGATGGTTGGTGTCAATATTATTTCCCTGCACCGCTTACGCACGACAGGAGATTTGCACGGTATCTGTGGTGCCATGCCCCATCACTGCGGATGTAAGATCGGTTTCACAGTAGATTTCTGTGCCTTGGCGAAACTCGCTCCCCACTGAACAGATACACCAATGTCCAGCAATTTCATCTGGGGCGGAATTTCTCCCGCCGGAACGAGGGTGCGGTCCATTGTCCACCTGCAATGGGCACCATCGGCTAATGAAAATGCAGGCATATGTCAACCTTGGCCCATATGGAGTAAAAAAAAAAAAAAAGAATAAATTCCAAACCGTAACAAACCAGGCTCGAGCTCTTCGCCAAACGGGCACATGCATATACCCATCCGGGCACCCGGCCCCATTCTCTCATTTCTTCTCTGATCCTCCCTCTGCCCCGTCACACCTGACTGCAACTACCGCAATTGTTGTGGGAGTGTGCATGAGTTAGGGTGGTCCTGCACCCCACATGCCACTCACTCTTAGGGCCAGCGCCTTATTCCGGGGTACTAAACAGGTGGTACTTGCTGCTTTTCCCACGCATCTAATTCAATGTCCCTGGTGGCCCCGATGCCCACCACGACCTTCCCGGGGGCCAGTGCGCCGTCGGATATCGACGAGAAAATCGGCCATTTGCTTATCAACAGCGATCCCAACGAGTGCAACACCAACCTTCTGACGGTGCTCAAGGCGGTGCTCGACGAGTTGAAGGTGCAGCCTGAGACGTACTACACGTGCTCAGTGTTTGCGTTGAAGCTTCTTTGTCTGAATTTGATGGTCAAAAACGTCAATCTCTGTTTGGGCAAGCTCTTGGGCATGGTTCAGGTGCTCTCCGGTTGCAACGACACGGGTCACGAGACGGAATCGGTCAACTTGAAACAGCTCGTGTTGATCATTTTGCTCTTGCTCTTGAAAGTGAAGCCGGACAAGTGCTCGCTGGAGGCCGGTTCCATCGATGCGGCCCAGTTGCTCACAACATTGCGCCTGCTCAATTTCGCCAAGATCATGGGCGATTTCATCACCGAACAGGTGCAGCCGTCCAACCGCAGCCACGACCAGTTTGTCATCTTGAAGTTTTCGTGCGACATTGTGTTCCAGTACCTCTATCGCGTGATTCTCTTCTCCGAGCAGGAGTTCAGCGCCCTCACAGAAAACGCCTTGATCCCCACGCTTATATCGCATTTGCTTTCCAACGACAACTTCAACCACTACAATCTAGACGAGGCTGACTTTGAAGATGAGTCAAAGCTCATAGCATACGAAGAGTTCAAGCTTTTGCTTCTCATTAATGAACAGTACATGATGATGTCGCTCTCCTCCGACTTGAAAGAAAACAAGGTGTTTGAGGGCTTGCTCGCGGAGCGCGGAGAATCATTCAACGGTATCAGTGGTTTTGTTAATCTATTGGTCTACCACTTGAATCGTGAAGAGTCCCACATATTCAAGATCTTGATGCTCAAGTTCCTCTACGTCATTTTCACCACTTCCTCCAGCGCCAAGCTTCCGTACCTCAATGACTTGAAGATTTTGGTCGATATTATGATTAGAGAACTCAACGATATGAGCTACGCCGGCGACGACCTGGGCACAAACTCGTTTCTTGCCCTTGCATACCTAAAGGTTCTTTATCCTATGTTGACCTTCTCTCAGATCAGCGAATTGAATCCTAGCTACAAGGCTGCGGAGATCATTGACATGCTCAGAAACATTGTAGTCAACTGCGATGTGACTGCACTGGATAGATCGAACAATGGACCCAAACTACGCATTCGTCAATTTGAGCAAGCATCGAAGCTCGTCAAGTTTGCCGTCATGTGTCTTTCAATCCCATGGTTAAAAGAGTCTAAAAAGAACAGGCTTATGGCACACTCCAACGCAAGTGTGGATAGTGTGGCTTCGACATCTTCTTTGAGTATTCAAGTGGCAAATTTGAACCTTGATGAAGCGTCTTCCTCGGACATCAATCTTCTTTCCCAGGTTGCGTCGGTTCTGACTTCGAAGAGAAACAATCTCGGCAAGCGATGTAACTTTGTTTCCGAAATTCCAATATACTTCGAAGAGAATGACCCTGACGTATTTATGAGCCCTAAAACTCCTGATAGTAAGGATCTAGATATCACGGACACGGTCTGCTTGCTCGATCTCCCGAAACTGTATCTCCTAAATAAGCTGCTCCCACCTTTGCCTTCCGCTCCAAGGAAGACGCTCCGTTCTGGTAACGGAAGTCCATATATGTCAGGGGATCAATTTTTGACAGAGCACACATACCCACATATCATGCTTGGTGCATTAAGCAAGCCGAGGAAAGCTCCTCCTCCCCCGCCACCACCCCCAAGGCGACGCAAACAGTAAACTGCCAGCATTTTTTCCTTCTTAATTTTGTATACATACTCTTATTTCATACGTGAACAAATGCTTCTTCGGTTCTGTATTGCGCTACTATATAATTCCCTGTAGAATGCCTAGATTAATACTTCTAGTTCTTGCTGATGTCGTCTTTGAAGCTAAGCATGTCATCAAAACGCAATCCATTAATTTCCGACGTATTATAAGTGTTCAACTCAGCAGACGAGAAACTATCCTCCTCTTCAGGCTCAAAGCTATCCTTGGATGCGATCAAAATTAATCCCCTAGATCTAATCAATGGGATAAGCTTTGGTACCAAGTTGAGCAAATTAATTGACGAGACGATACCAATCAAGTTGTTATCGATGGCGAAGTTGACTGCTTCCTTAATCGAACGGATAGTAAGTTCCTGGTCGTTCGCAAGTAGCTGATGTTTAATCTTGCTATGGGTAGTTTGGTTCACAAGCGGATTCACAATTTGGGGTTTGGCAGAAGATTCATTCTCCAACTCATCCATTAGAATTCCATTGGCAGTTCTTGATTCAAATGCACCTTTGGTGTTATTGAAAACGATACCATTCATAATTAAAAATACTGGAAAGTTGGGTTGCTTCCAGTTTAAAATTTTGCATATTATCGAGTTGGAGGATAAGAAGATGAATGAACGACCCCCGTGTGTTTGATTGATTTTCAGCGACCGAATATGGTTAAAGAGCAGATTCAAAGTCAAATCAATAAAAGTGTTGAGACTCAGTTGGATATTACCTGCGAACGGGATATTGTCCAATTCGTAGAGCGAAGGAAACACATATTCAATGGCAAGGTTGATGTTAGCGTCCAAGTATTTCAACACAGTGTCTAGCGGAATGTAAATGAGTTTCAAAAGCTTTTTGACAAAGCTTAAACTTTTTGATGTCATTTTTGCCAAATCGGTCAACACCTTATCGTAATCAAACAAATTTGAAGTGATCAGAGTGAGCTGATCCAAAGACAAGTTGGGCAAGAATAATTCGATATTCTCCGCCACCGCTATCGCCCAATGTGGACAGACCACTGGGGTTCCGTCATTGAGCATGCAAATCTTGATTTTCAAGTATTCCCCAGACAATGATGTTGCAGTAACAAATGAAGATGCAGAGTTGCTAAGTGCCAGTTTCGGATCGCCCAATTGAGCACTATTACCATTTTTCTGGTGAGCAGTGGTCGCAAGATTAGAATTAATGTTTGTGGGCGACAAAAAGTTGTTGGGAGACAAGCCGCCAGCAGCATTGAATTTAACAACAGGTCTGTTTTTAACAAAAGAAGTAGAAGACTTCCAGTAAGTGTCATATTTGGCAGTCTCCAATAACGTTCCCGAGAATGGGAAAATAACCTGATAGTTAAACTTAAGCTCTCCGATATTTCTAAGTCTTGAATCGAAGAGCGGCAACACAATAGAGTTAATTTCTGGGGACGACGTCTCCACTTGAGAGAAGTTCAACGCCGTAGTCTTGGAGATCAACCGCGTACCAAACTTTGGGAAGATTTCGAAATCAATGCGGAACTCATTCAATGATTCGACCTCGGTTTGAAAAATGCAGTTAGCCGAGCCCTTATTTCCATCTGAGACTGGTAAAAGAATATTCCTGGGGACAAGGTCAGATATATTGGAAGTAATAGTAATTCTTCCTGGTTTCAAATCGGTTGAAGAGTTGAATAAATTGATGCAGTTCGAATCGTTCGGAAAGATCAATTCAATAAGAACTTTCTGCTCCAAAAAGTTATGGCCGTAACGCCTTAAAGGCAATATCGGCGGTGGAAGTTCCAAATGTGGAATGGAGTCAACGTTCTTGTCTGTATGGCCGCTATCTTCAGAATCTTCACCTTCATCAAGAATTGACATCGCAGATCCCTGTGATATGTTCTGGATCTTATTTGCCTCAGTTGGGTATCCTGAGTCCATGGACACGTCACTTGATCGTTTTGCGTCAAAATTCATGTACGACAAAAGCTGATTGAGCACTTTAATATGTCCTTCTACGACACAATAATACAAGACATTATATCCGTCCTCGTCAACAATATCGAGCTTGGCGCCAAATTTGATTAACTCTTTGGTTGTTTTGTCGTGTCCTTCCAGGGCAGCGTAGAAAATTGGGGGCCACTTGTTTAGACCATCCAATTGGTTGACCAACGCTCCGTAGTGGTACAATAATTTAATGAGCTTGAAGTTTCCAGCGCGAGCGATAACATGGAGTGGTAAGAGTCCTTCAACATCTTGCTTATTAACTTTATCGGAGGTCGGAGAGCTAGAGCTAAGGAGAAACTCCAACGTTTCGTAGCTGCCGAACTTGCAAGCATAATTGATGGGCAAATACTGGGGAGCCGAATCACTGAACTCCGGAAAGCAGTTACTTCCATTCTCGATGAGTTTAGTAATTGCTTTGAAGTAATCGTATTTGATTGCCAAGAGCAATGCGGACATGGATTCGTTGTCTAAATCATCAATGTGAGATTTTGGAAAGCGAGGGACCAATATTTCTAAAAGATCTAATCTGTTATTCTGACAAGCATGATGCAAGCATGTTCTGCCATTGAAATCTTTACAGATAAGTAATTTTTCTATTGCTGGCGGTGACAACTTTTCCACGACATGCTTCACAATAAAGAGTCTCGAATGGCTTATGCTATCTGTAGAATTGACCACTTTCACTCCGTTGTTGATGATAACGTGCTGACTGTTTTCCAATGTGGAAGCAGGGGGAATGGAGCAGCATTCGTGAATCATCGATTTGTTGTTATTAAAGTCTTGGGAAATAAACTCGAAGTTGATATCATAGTCAATTAAATTTAAAAATGATTCCAAGAAAGTGTCTGATATTTTCAAGTTCCCTAGAGAGAGGAGGAAAATCTTGGATAACTTAAATTTAGTGTTCTCTTGTGACTCTTTGGAGTGCATTGACGTGGATCTCACCTTTTCTACCCATCGTGCAAGTACTGACAATTCGGGAACCTTTATGGTGGCAACATTGACGAAACTGGAGTAGAGCTCGTCAATCTCCCTATTCTGAAAGCCGGTTATAGAGTCGCCAACAGAGGCATTGAGCAGCTCGGAGCCAAATTCTTTCTCTTTTCCCGTGTCAATCGACTCACGTTCTAACTTTCCGATCGATCCATTCCGTGACGGCGTTGGCATTGGTTTGAAGGTGGCACCTTTGTAATTATCTAATACCGAGTAATCGCCATCCACGATGGACTCCAAGTCGAAAAGGGACTGGGTCACGACATCGCTCAACTCGTTAATTTCACTCTTGTGGAATACAGGCTGTACTTTCACTGCAGTCTGAAGAAACGATTCCTTTGTGTGGGATTTGGACCGCTTATCCCATTTCTTCATCACCTTCAGGAATCCCACTTCATTCAACTCAATGAACTGTTGTAAGCGAAGCAAGTCCTGGTGGATCTTTTTAAAGTTCTGATAGAGATTAAGGTACAAAATAGAGTTTTTAAAGTTCAAGCTCGAAGGATCGGTCAACTCGTGTGTCAACTGGTAGCTCTTGGTCAAAAGCTCATTTTTCTTCATCACCAACAAGTCCAAGTTGATCGCCAAGTTAGCCTGCTTTTCTAAGTAGAACGAGTTAACCTTGTCCAATTCTCTCTCCACTCTGAAGAAAAAGGATGCCTTGTTTTCCTTCAATTTCTGTTGAATCTGATCTGGGGTAGCAGGAGATCCATAGTCATAACCTTCGGTGGACATTCCCAACTGTTTGATAAGTTTCTTAAGCGCTTTGTAGTCAATGAAATGGCCAGAGTACTCTGGGAGCTCCAACTGACGAGACGCCAAATATTTGCCGAACTTCATGCTTTCTTTTGCCAGTGGTTGAAAGTCAAAGAAACGGCTAGATTATTATATATATTCTTCACCACGTGGATGTGGAGTGCGCATAATTTGCGTCCTGGGTGCAAATTCACCTTGTACAATCTCGTGCGAGCAATAAGGCAAGGTCCTCGATTAAGAACTGTTTTTTTTCAAATTTTTTATGGCTTTTTACTTTTACCGTCTTGGTCGAGCAGTAATTCGGATGACAGAGCGTCACCCTAAATGTCTAACAGGCCGATTCATGTTATGTAACTCTCGCACTGTGGCGAGACTAATCCCATATCCTCGTATTTGTGGCGTTGCCTCGGGTATTGCTGTCGCACGCTGTTTGCTCTTGCAGTATGAACTGAAATCAATTTGAGCTCCGGTCAATCAACCATAATTCCCCTTTCAGAATTCTCCACGACAGCATCACGAAGCAACATCAAAGAGGCATTGCTGTTGTAGAATTTGGGGATATTCGCCAAGAATAACATTACTACATTGCCTTCGTAGTAGAAATAACGAACTACGGCCTAGTCGTGTCCGCTTGATGCATTATTCATTACTCTATACACTTTTAGCACCCATTACTTGGTCTCCTCCTTAGCCTGGTCGAAAACTTCCTTGAACTTGTCGGCATTCTCTTTGTTACCAAATCTGATTGCCAAAGTTTGGGCTTCGGCCTCACCCTCGGAAACATCCGCGGTCACAGTGTACACCCACGATCTGTCAGAACCGATGTTTGGCTTCAACTCGTAGTCCTTAGAGATCAAGTGGTTGGCACAGATCTTCAACGTCTTGTCTCTTCTCATCAAGATTCTGGTCTTGCCAGTACCCTTGTGCTTCAAGAACTTGACGTCACCGGTACCTCTCTCCTTCCACTCCTTGGTGTCGGCGTGGAATCTGAACAACTTGGCTCTGACCTTAAAAACGACATCTTCCTCTTCCTCGTGGGTCTTGACATCAACCTTCTCCAAGTGAACCAATGGCTCGAATTGGACATCGGCCTCTTCTTCAGCAGCAGCATCCTCGTCCTTGTCGGCCTCCTTGGTCTCCTCCTTCTCTTCACTTTCTTCCTTCTTCTCCTCCTTCTTCTCCTTCTTGGCACCGAACATCAGGAAGACGCTGGCGGTAGGTGGTTGTGGAGCGGTTTCTTCAACCTTTGGCTTGGTTTCTTCGGCAGACATGGTTAGTTTGATACTAGTAGAACGTGATGTTTTTTTTTCCTGAGGACAAAAAATGGTGGAGCGCGCACGTCCTTTTGCCTGCGCACCCAGAAACAATACACTCGTCTAACCATTAATAATTTGTTCTCCGCTAATCTTACATCTCTTCTACGGTTACGCTCATTACCACTTGGTTTGAGGCCACAGTTATTTATTTTTATCTTACGTATTAATAGGCGCGGTTGTATGCGCGGCCATGCGGAAACCGAGCATTAGTCGTCCATTTCCGATGGTTTGATCAATCCAGCAACTTGCATGTCTCTCTCTCTTTGTAATCTAGTTTGCTCCTGTTTTTCGATCTCCTTATCTTCTGCAAAAAGATAGTCAGTGGGGTCACCACCAAATTCCTTGATTTGCACAAGGAAGTCTCTCAACGTGCCACTGAACTTGTTCAAGTCCTTGTACACGGTGGTCAACACCCGCAAAAAGTTAACCAACTGGTCATTTTGCAAGTTTTCGAATGCAGACGACAACAAGTTCGCCAAGTACTGTTTCAAGTACTCCGAGTTCGACGTGCCCTTCGCGGCTTGGTCCTCGGTATACAATGGATCGCTGATGACGCCATCCTCAACCAAATGGATCAATTGTGCAAGCAATTGCGCCTGGTATCTGAACCCAGACTTATGGTCGGGTTGCGTCAAGACATAGAAAGTGTCAGACAAAATCTGGAAGTAGAAGTTCTCGTAGAATGCCTTGGTGAAGGCAGTCTTGCCAAGCTTCTCCACGTTCTCGATCAACTCCAAGGTCAAGAACAAACCATTCTCTTCGACCTCTCTGTTGTTATGCTTCAACGCCCACAATGCGGCGTTGATCAAGGATTGGAACGCTTCTCCCGATAATTGTAACAAAGCAGAGAACGACTTGGCATTAATTTCCTTTAAGAGCTTGTAGTATTCCACTCTGTGTTCAGGATATTCGACAAAGTCGTTCTTGATCATGTCCAAGGTGCACTCAAACACATTCTGGAGAATGAGTACCACTCCGCCAGAAATCATGTGTCCCACCTTGGCTACCAATGCCGTCATACAGTTCAACACCTCGGCGTCCCTAGCATCCGGAACATTGGTCTTGTAGTCATCTAGAACGGCAGCAAACAATGGTTGGGTGAGGTCTCTGACAATTTCCTCCAAGTTATCGGCTTGGTTGATGTATGTTTCGATCATCTTCAAGATTTCCTTCTTGATGGTTCTTAACCCTCTAACCTTGGGCGTCTTGGTGGCGATAATACCTTCCGTAGCAACTGCATTGGAGATCATACCACTCACCGCCTTGTACAACGACAACATGTCAACGTACATCAAACCTAGCTGGGAGTAGAAGCCAGGACCCATCGCTTTACACACCGACACATTCGTCTTGATGATGTTGGCGATGATTTTCACTGTTTCCGTGTTGGTTAACAACTCAGGGTCTTTGGCAGCCTCTTGCACAATGGCGTTCCATGCAACATTAGGCAAAGCCATCAATTCGTTCAACAACGTGTCTCTGGCCTCCTTTTGAGTTTGTGCACCGACGATGATGCCACATGCCTCATAGAAGGTGTGAACTTGTTGAGGCGCTAAATCCTCGGTGATATCCTGGATTGTGCGGATGATTTCGTTGATGAATGGCTCCTTCTCTGATGGTTGGATCACAACAAAGTGTCTTTTACACTTCATGGTGATCTTAATAAACGTGTCACATGCCATATCTTGCACACCCTCGTGGGTTTCGTGCATGAATTCGAAAAGCTTGTTGACCACCGTCTTCAAGAATTTCCAGTGAGCCTTCAAGAATCTAGGGTATTGTCCAACAATGTACATGATGTTGGATGCAACAACCGCCTTGTTATCCTTGCCTCTCTTGATTTCAGTCAACGACAATAAGTCTTTGATCACGGAAACAAGGAATCGCTTTTCCATCTCCTCGTTCATAGTACCGGAGATAGAACCGATGGCCCAACATAAGGTGTTGATATTGTGCCATGACCACTCGCTCTCATCTATTTGTCTGGCCAACTTCTCGTTCATGATTTGCTCCGTGTCAACAACATTCAAGTGTGTCAAGTACACCAACACTTCTCTCATGGACTTGTATAATTGAATCGTATCACTCTCCTTCACGAACTCTCTAACAATCTCACCTTCTTCATTCTCGACAATCAACACCTCTTCTGGTCTGGCCATGTTCTCAATGATGACCAATCTCAACTTGGATAAGATTTCAGCGTACTTGTGCTGTCTCAATGGGAATTTGGCCAATGCATCCGGGTCTGGGGCACCATTAGCAGCGGGTCTCATTTGGGAGCTGTAGCTAAGTTGCAACAAGGGACTCATTTGACTCGCAGGCAAGTTTTGAATTTCCTCGAATAAACCGTGCACAAAAAGACTCCAATAGTCCAAGCAGGTCTTGAACAACTCGCGTTCTTCGATGCTGGAAAGCTCGATCAAGTATCTCAAGGAAATGAGCAACAATTCGGTCAAGCTTTCTGTTTGTTCCAACAGCAATAAGTGGTTGCCCAAGAAAGTGCACAAAAACATCGCTAAATCTTGCAAAAACGACTGATCGTTGGAGTTGGCCATCTGGTATGATCTTTTGAGCGAAGTAGGGCCGTCCAATGGCACAATGGCGACAATCTTTTCCATAGCTGCCTGGAAAAACACAATGAATTTTTCTTCATTGGGAGGGGAAATCAAGGCCGAGACTTCAGTCAAGCACTTCAAAGTGATAGATCTGGTGTCTGCGGGGGCCAAGAACTTATTGGTGAACAAGGACAACAAGTCTGTCTGGAAAATGTAGTTCAACGGAATCCAGTGGATGTACTTCAAAAGAGCGTTCAAGGTGACAATGA
This sequence comes from Clavispora asparagi, assembly GCA_030573135.1. NCBI lineage: Eukaryota > Fungi > Ascomycota > Pichiomycetes > Serinales > Metschnikowiaceae > Clavispora > Clavispora asparagi. Next base: position 2,463 of record JAJMCU010000108.1, on the reverse strand, counting down.
TCAAGGATGGCTTGGTGGTTTTGTCCAAAATTTCGTAACACAACTTGAAAATCTCCTCGAACTCTGCCTTCAAGCTCAACTTCAACGCATTAGCCTTCGCCTGGGTCATTTCATCTTGCGAAAAGTCAAAGACTTCCTCTGCCATCAACTTCAAGATGATCATGTTGTTCTCACACACATTGAAGGAGGAACGCGAACTCTTGACGATTTCAGGGATAAATTGGGGCCAGTTGTGGGGCCATTCTTGCTTCAACACGGAAACAAGGGTCAAGTCAATCTTGTTGATCAAAGCACGCTCCGTTTCAAAAACCTTTTCGTCATCGCACAAGGCAATGATCATGTTAACAATGAAGTTACGGATGCCCACTCTCTCGGCCTCGGGAATGGTCTTCCATCTGTATTTGATCAACGAGTTCAAACAAGACAAGGCAATGTACTTGGACTGGGCATTTCTGGCCGAGGAGAGGATGGCGTCGGCGCGTTTCCACGACTCGGGGTGCTCCTGGAACTGGGTCAAAATGACCAGCGCCTTTTGCTGATCGGGGCCACTCTTGTAGAAGGTTTCTACGACCAGGTCAAACAATTCGAGATCAAGATCTCTGGAAAAATCAAGGATAGCCTCCATCGTGACAGCAACGTAGTAGTTGTTTTCAGAATGGCAAATGCTAGCAAAGTCAACAGAGGGAGTGAAAACAAGGTTGAGTCCAGGTCAATCTAGAGAGTTAGTAATCAGGGGATTTTTGCTTGATGACTGGGTCAGGTCCAAGCGCCTCCGGGGTGGATGCTCCTTTTTTTTGCCCTTTAGGCACAGAGCTCGTCATGCTCAGGTATAAACCGGAGACCATCTCCAAAATAGTGGGGAGAACCGCAGGGCAGAGGATTCCGGAAGAGAAATTTGGTTCTGGGTGTATACTCAGTAATAACATACCTTTTGTTATTGCAATGGCAGTTGCACAGACTATTTAGTAAATCCGGTAGAGGTGGGTTACGCCAGCGACACTAGCCTAAAATCAAACGCTCGGGGTCGTGTGCATCCCAGGGACTACGATTTGATGGATGGGGATTCCTGCACGCACCTCCGTAGGTTGTGTTCTGAGGCCGAAATGCCGGTTGCTAGTAGCCCCCAGCCAATGACACTGTAACTCCAGAAATTACTGGAAACCATGACAGGTTAAAAATGCAAATGCATACTACTATATAAATTCCTCTTAATAAACGAATCCATATAGTTGGTCCTTCATATGCGTGGGTTGCACGATACGATTACGTCTGCCAACAATAAAGAGGTAATTACGCGCATACGGTTGGAGGCTGGGGTAATACGCGGGCCGCAGATCTGAACCGGCAATTCATGTACCAGGGTTATTGTTTGGTTTAGCGGTTGGGTCTCGTGTGGCGGGCCCGACTCCTTTTTCCGTCGAGATGAGGTGCTGTGGACTACTGTAATTTGACGCTTCGTATTTTTTATCGTGAGGTAAACGGGCTATACTACTTACCGAAAGAAACACCCTTTTCGATGTTCTTGGACAATTGCTCAATCGCAACCTCCAACAATTTCTTCTCGTCGGCATTTGCCTTCTCCAACACCGAGTAGTCCACCGCAGTGATACCGGTCTGGCCCAAAGTCGCAGGCAACGAGAAAAAGTCCACATTCACCAACTTCTTCGCTTCCGCCGCGCCCTTGATGGACTCGTCCAAGTACAAGAAGGTACACTCGGTCACGGCAGAGCCGGACAAGGCCTTCAACAACGACTCGGCCAAACGGTATCCTGCGTAGGCCATCGACAAAGTGGCGGAACCAGCGCCATTCTTTGCTTGCACAACCTCGTCGCCTCCGAACTGCACTCTGTGCACCAACTCCTTCTTCTTCTCTTCCGACAATTTGGCATAGTATTCCGGAGCTCCAAGCGAGTACAATGGCACTATGGTTTCACCGGAGTGGCCACCAACCACTGGAACTTCAAAATCTGTAGGCTTGGTCTCGTCCGGGAAGAGTTGCGACACAAATGTGTTGGCACGCACAATGTCCAAGGTGGTAACACCAAACAACTTGGAGGGGTTGAACACCTTGTACTGCTTCAACGTCTCAGCGACAATGGGGACGGTGGAGTTGACCGGGTTGGAAATCACCAACACAAAAGCGTCCGGGGCGTTTTCGGCAATGCCCTTGGCCAAGCTCTGCACAATAGAGGCATTGATGTTGAACAAGTCGTCTCTGGTCATGCCGGGTTTTCTTGGCACCCCCGCGGGAATGACAACCAAGTCCGAGCCCTTAAGCGACGCGGCTAATGCGGTGGTGTCTTCTCTGGAGGAAGGCAAGAATGATTGGGTGGTGGCACCGGAGTTGATGTGGCTCAAGTCAGCCCCCACGCCAGGAACGTTGACAACATCGAAAAGAGACAATTCCGTAACCTGAGGATTGAGTTTGAGCAAAAGCGACAATGGCTGGCCGATTCCGAAGCT
>JAJMCU010000107.1:0-28736 GCA_030573135.1 Clavispora asparagi | reverse complement strand
AGAGAGAGAGAGAGAGAGAGAGAGAGAGAGAGAGAGAGAGAGAGAGAGAGAGAGAGACAAAAACAAAGCAAGGATATGGTTAGCGCTAAAAATTAGGCCACGTCAGAACCAGATCTATGATGGCCGCATGCTCGTAGAGCAACTTCAGGCGGCATTCAGTTATGAGATCATGTACGCGGCCATTTTCCTCCCTCAGGCGCGACGCAGATGCGCTGTTCCACCTGCACATATTGGGGCGAGACTGCGCGCGCCGCCCTGACACAAGCGCCGCGCCGAAGATCAACATCGGCACCCGACTGACCAGGCGATTCGGGTAGAGAAAGGGAGGCACCCGATTTGACAGATATTCACCGACACCCACACAAAGTCAAAGGGACAGAAACGGCAAAGCTTTTTTCCCCATTATTTCATTGATCCGCTGGCTCGACTATTGACCTGGTACCAGATAACACCCGGACACTGACCATTGACCAGCTACTCACCACCGAAAACGTACTGACCGCTGACCCCTTACGGACTTGCCCACCAATAAGCAATAACCACACTGTTACGTTCAGGCCGCCATCCCGCAACAGTGACACTGGTGATTATAGTGGGGACAAACATTACACCTCATCACCCCACATCGCCCACCAACCTGATCGGACCATGAGCGACGAACTACAAGCATGGCTCACCAAACTGGGGTGCCAGGAATACCTTCCCCTCTTTACCGAACACGAGGTCACGGCCGACCTCCTCCCTGAACTCGATACCGCGGCGCTCCGTGAGATCGGCATCTCCAAACTCGGCGACCGTCTCCGGCTCGAATTGGCCATCGCCGACCTCCGGGCGGAGGTACTCCAGCGCAAAGTTTCGGTTGACGAGGTGCGGCGCGCCCTCGAACCGCCGCGCGCCCTCGAACCGCCGCGCGCCCTCGAACCGCCGCGCGCCCTGCCGCTCTGCGCCGCGGCGCCCCACTCCGCACTGTCGTCGTCGCTTCCCGACTCGCCCGACGAAGAGCCCGCGCGTGTGGTGACGTTTATTCTCCCCGACGGGCTGCTCAAAAAAGTCAACGTGGACGGTTGCTTCAATGCGCAGCTGGTCAAGCGCAAGGTGTTGAAGACGTTGGGGGTGCGGGGCCGCGACACCGAGTACGACACCCACATGCACACGGCGGCCGCGGGCGGCGCGCGGGTGCGGCGACTCAACGACGTGGAGTTTGTCACCATCTGCTTCGCGCCCAAGCGCCAGGAAAAACACCGGCTTATGCTCACGGCCAAGGACGAGGCGGTGACCGCGGCCGCGGCCGAGGCGCTGCTTCGCATCATGCAGCGCATGGCCGGCCGCAAGCCCACGGCCCACGCCATGCGGCCGTTTTTCGGTCTGCGCCCACCCAGCGAATTGATCTCGCTGAACTTGGGCCAGTACTTTCCTTCCGCGCCCACGGTGGACCTCGAGGCCACTATCCGCAACCTGGTGCGCCATAGCATGCGGTTGCTGCGGCGCATGGTGCTGCTGTCGCTGCTGTTGGGCCACGGCGCGGACACCGCCCGCCGCACTGTGGGCGACTTTCTCGTGCACAATGTGAGTTTGGTCGACGAAGCGACCCACGTGGGCGACGCGGTGCTGGTGGTGTCGGCGGCGCTGCGGCACCGTGTGGTGACGCTGTTTGCGCTGCCGGCGCTCAACCGGTATCTGCGGATCGAGCTTATGAGTGTGACGCTGGACGAGGAGGAGGACGAGGACGGGTCGGGCAACGGTACCCCCGAATTGGGCGGCGCGGGCGGCGCGGGCGGTGCGGGTGCGGGATTCGCGCCCGAGTTTGGCGCGGGCCGCAAGTGGGTACAGGGCGCGCGCATCGGCGCCGGCCTGTTTGGCGTGGTGTACTTGGGCATGGACCCCAGCACCGGCGAGTTGATGGCAGTCAAGCAGGTTCCGATTCCGGCGGGGGGAAAACACAGCGACCAGCACCGTGGCATGATTGATGCGCTCCACCGCGAGATGCTGTTGTTGAAGGAATTGAGCCACGAGAACATTGTGCGGTACTACGGGCTGCTGAGCGAAGGCGACTTTCTCAACATTTTTCTCGAGTACATTCCGGGCGGGTCGGTGCAACTGATGTTGCAGCTGTACGGCGCGTTCGAGGAGCCGTTGATTCGCAGTTTCGTGCGCCAGGTGCTTGTGGGGTTGAGCTACTTGCACGGTATGGACATCATCCACCGCGACATCAAGGGGGCGAACATCTTGATCGATATCAAGGGATCGGCCAAGATCTCGGACTTTGGAATATCGAAGAAGATCGACGCGGGCGATGAGGAGGAGCTGGACGGCGCAGATAAGGCGTCGCGCCGGGCGTCGCTCCAGGGCCTGGTGTACTGGATGGCACCGGAAGTGGTGAAGCAAACGGCGTACACCAAAAAGGCGGACATCTGGTCCGTGGGGTGCTTGGTGGTGGAGATGTTCACCGGCAACCATCCGTTCCCCAAGTTCAGTCAGATGCAGGCGATCTTCAAGATCGGCACTCATACATGTCCGGAGATTCCAGAGTGGAGCACTGCGGAGGGCAAGGACTTTTTGGCGCAGACGTTTGAGGGCGACTATGAACGGCGTCCGAGTGCGGTGGATCTTTTGGCTGAGCCGTTTGTGACGCCGTTGGTCGTGACAAGTGATGAGTTCTAGGATACGAGACAGACCACGAGACTGCGAGACTGCGAGACTGCGAGACTACGAGACTGCGAGACTGCGAGACTGCGAGACTACGAGACTACAGTGACGGGAAACAAACAGGAACAGAGAGGGAAAGATACAAGACACAGACGGGTACAGACCACAGAGATTACATCTACACACAAGGAGACAATTACACGCAAGGAGGCAGAGATTGTCATTACACAAATCCTTGGTGTGAATGTACTTTCTGACCAAAAAAAGTACTTTTTTTGAGACTAAAACTCGAACTGGCCGGGCTTGATTGGGACAGGTTTTTGCGACTGGTTGAAACAAACTCGAGCCACCGACCCATGGACTCCCATTTGCCCTGGACTCCCCGGTGAGCCAACCCAGACATCCCATGACCCAGTGCACAGAGTGGAGCAAACCATCACCGTGTATAGAATGCATGACAGACATCTCACTACATGTAGGACGCGGGGAACCCAGGACCAGCAGCCTAGCGACAAGGCACTACAATTGCAGCCAGGGCCATAGGGACCATCGGCCCCCCTCCCAAATAAAACATGCCTCATCCATCCACCCACCGCCACACCGCAGACACCCAGTGATAAGACCCAGCCGAGCCCATGCGAACAATGGCAGAGAACAAAGACCGCGAAGCCGCAGACATGATTCGCACCGACACGAATCTACCTGCACCTCCGTCATGTGCCTACTACTCCACATCAGTCATACACCACTTCACCACAACCACTACATCCTCCGCACCCATCCCCACGCCATCTCCCCCCAGCCAAACCCGTGCCCGGACCATCCACACCGCAATCTATTCCTCCCCAATGCAGTCCGGCATTCCCATTCCCGAGCTCCGGCACGACAAAAACCGGCTTGCGCGGACTTACTCCGAAACGGAGGCCAACAACTTCGACGCCGAAACCGGGCACCGGCTCTTTGACGACGGGCGCATCCGGCCCTCGCGCACCGCGCTGCCGGCGCACGTTGTGCCCCAGATTCCCAGGCTCTACTCGCGATCCCACAACAGCGACGTGGACCCACTAGTCGGGGTGTACGGGCTCGAGGACGAGTACATCCCCGGGCTCGATTTCTCTGCCGAGCTTCTGCGGTGGAACGCCACGCCTGAGGCGCTGGCGTCGGTGTCGCGCGAGGCGCTGTACCTCGATCTCAACACGTTGCACGCGCAAGTGGCGCCGCAGCCCATTGGCGCCAGTGCCAAGAAACACAAGCCGGGGTTTGACTTCCCCAGCCCCAAGGACCGGTTCGCGCGCCTGGGCCTGCGCGAGCACCTGGTGCGGCGCGCGCGCGCCCTGACGGTGCAGTTTGGCGCGGCCCAGTTGGGCGCGGCCCCGTTCGGCGCCCGCACCGCGCTGCGGGAAAACGTGCGCGATACCTTGCGCACCGCGCTGCGCACCACCCTGAGGGAGAATATGGGCCGCAGCTTCGGCGCCAGCGCCGCCACGTCGCTCCTGCTGCGCCACTCGTTCGACGCGGTGGTGGCCGCGCTCCCGAAAAACTTTGCCGACTTGCCCTACTCCCAGCGCAAGCGCCTCGTCAAGCTGGTGGCGCCCGCAGTGGACTTTGCCCACTTTTCCGCCTACTCCAAGAGCGTGGGCGCGGGCGCCGGCGCCGGCGCGGGCGGCATGGTGGGGGACCGTCTGCGGCGCGGCTCCACCTCCATGGCGCTGCGCGTGCTCGCGCTCCTGCTGTCGGCAGACCTGTCGAAGCTGGCCAAGCTGTTGCCGCCCAAAACGGACGTGGACGAGAAGGGCGCGGTGGTGCTTGGCCACACGCTCGGCAAGATCATTGGCTTTGGCGCGTGGGGCACCATCCGCGAGTGCACCGCCTGCGACGGGTCGGGTGTGGTGCGCGCGGTCAAGATCGTCAAGTCGGTGCGCGACCCGGACCGCGCGGGCGCGGGGCCGCGCATCAACCCCAAGGTACTCGCGGTGTTCCGCAACGAGATCTCCATCTGGGCCCAAACCCACCACCCCAACATCCTCCCCCTCCTCGACCACATCGAGACCCCGGACGCCATTTTCTGTTTGACCGAGCGCATTGGCGGCGGCACGCTCTTCGAGGTGGCGGCGGCATGGGGCCCATTCAACGAGTCGCTCGAGACCACCTCGGGCCCACTCACGTTCACACTCGCCGGCCAGCGCCGGCGCCTTGCCACCACCACCACATACTGCCGCCAGATTGCCCACGCCCTCCACTACCTCCACCACGACCTCGGCATTGTCCATGGCGACATCAAGTTGGAGAACGTGTTGGTGGACACCTCGGTGCCGGAGCGGCCGCGCATGGTGCTATGTGACTTTGGCATGTCGCGAGTGTATGCGCCACGGCTCGCACGCCAGCTGTCGCGGGTTTTTGACGATGCCACTGTCATGGGTCGGTCCAAAAGCTCGTTCGTGGCCGAGCGCAAGCCCTACGGAGGCGACTCGCCGCTTGCGCGCTCGCTCTTTGCCGACGACAGCAAGATTGGCATCCTGAACCTCGGCTCACCCCATGGGCCTGCGCTCCAGTCCATTGACTTGACCCCGTGTCACCTGCGGGTCCTGGCGGCGCTCCACGAGTTCGCATTGCGCACCACCGCACCGCCGCCGGAGATCGAGTCCGACTTGCCGCATCTGCACATCGGACTGTTGCCATATGCGTCGCCCGAGCTCCTCAGTCCGCTGCCACCGCCGTTGGGGCCGCTGGCCGATATCTGGGCGTTTGGCGTATTGCTCTACACCATGGTTGTGGGGCGGTTACCGTTCCAGCACCTGTACGAGCCGCGGCTACGGGCCATCATTTCTGCGGGCAAGTATGACCGTGCTACTACGCGCCAGGCATGTCTCATTGACTGGCTCCTTCCGGAAGAGCCAGCGGCAGCGTCTTCGTTTGTGGATGTGGCGCGCCAGGCGCAGCTTGACCAGCTCCGTCGCGACTGGGACCGCCTCGATCACGCAGAGTTGGCGTGGTTCGACGAAATGGTTGAGGGCTGCTTGGAGCGCGATATCACCAAGCGGTGGGACCTTCCCATGGTAGTGGATGTGCTTGACGCGGAAGCGCTTGATCCGGATGCCATTGACGTGGGAAAGCTCGAGCCCGAGGTGCTTGACCTGGCGTAGGCTGCAACTACTGGATCTCCGGCTTCAACCATGTCGCCCGACATTGCATATACTCGAATACATTAGCATATCAAGCGGCCAGGCTTCTACTGTAAAGTCCTGACTCTAGATTATCGCCATCAGCTACACCCATCACTTTATAGCATATGTGAATAGTCAATTAAAACAATTTAACCCCCTCACGCAATCTTGATCAAAACCTTGCCCGCAGCCTTGTTGGTAAGCTGTCTGTCCACCGCCTTCTGGAAATCCGCAAACTCGTACTCGCTGTCAATGTCCACTTTCAAAGCTCCATCTTCCACGAGATTGAGCGCCGCCGAGAATCGTTCTCTGCTCAAGTCAAGCATAATGAACTGGTACAGGTACGATAAAAGGTTCAACCGCCCCTTTAACGCACGCAAAATCATCCAGAAACTGTTCTTCATCATCAGCAACATAGACGCCGAAGCATACGTGTACTTGTCATCGCCCGCCACGGTCGCGTAGCTACCACCCTCGGCCTTGGGGCGAAGGATTGTGTCCAAGTGGCCAAACAAGTCATTGTTGCCACAGCAGTCTAAAATGAAGTCAAATGGTCCACTCTCCTTCACCGACTCCAACACGGGCTCCAACAACAGCTTGTGCTGCGTGTAGTCTATGATACTGGTAGCACCGTAGCCCTTGATGGCCTCAGCGGACCTACCGGAACACGACGCTACAATCTCTTCTGCCCCGTGCACATTTTTGAGCAATTGAACCGCAAAGCGGCCCACCGACGTGGCGCCACCAAGAACAAGCACTTTCTTCAACTGGCTCTTGTTCGCCACAGCCGTTTCAACCGCCTGGTAAGCAGTACCAAGAACAACCGGCAAAGCAGCAGCCTGTTCGTAGGAGAGGCCGTCGGGGATTTTGGTGGTAGCTTTTCCGGATTCGTCAAACGCATTCACCAATACGTACTCGGCCAAGGAACCGTTCTTGAACGACATTCCCTGAACCACGCCCGCCACTCTGTCCCCAATCTTAAGTGGGGTTCTGCCCGCAGCAACAGTGCCAATGGCAACCACATCACCGGCAAAATCCTTTCCAAAAATATTTTCTCCCCGAGCAATCCATGGGTGAAGAGAATTCTTCAAAATAGAATCAACCGGGTTGAGGGCGGCAACCTTGACCTTGATAAGAATGTCGTTCTCGGAAACAGAGAAAACGCCATCTTTTTGTTCGGCAGGAATAGTTACTTCGCTGATTTTCAAAGGCAGCTGGCTTGACTGGTAGGTGACAGCTTTATATGTGAATGGCATTTTGGAGTAGTAGTAATTGTCTTCGTCTGGTATCGCCTCATGTTCCCCGCCGGAGTTTATCTGCAGGGTGTTCGGTTGCATGACCAGCCGAGGATTGGTACAGAACCTCTGGGTGCTACGTGGGAAAATGGAATGGAATGGAAAGGACGTGGGAGATTCTTTATTTATTTATTTTTTCTTGTAACTTCGGTGTGAGAAAGCAAACAGGGATCAGGGTTTTGAAATGTGGTGTTTATTCACTCGCCACCGACAATCGCTGTCTTGGAAACGCGGAGAAAAGCGGAATGGGACGTGGGCGGAGATAGGACGTAACCAGAGGAAACGTCGATTTTTGATTGGGAGCAAGAATTATATGGGGGAGCTGGCCAGGCAAATTAAGCAGATGTTCTATTTTTTTTTTTTTTCTGATGGACTCAGTGGAATGTTTTTGTAGGCGCAGTGGGAGTTTTAGTACTGGCGTTCTACAGGCAGCAGGTCAAGATGTCTAGATCAGAACAGGCTGCACAAGCTTTGATCACAATACAGGATAAGCCACGGAATAAAGAATGCAACCGAAGTGAAGATAGTCTATAACGATCCAGATTATATTCAGACAAAATTCTTTTCTGTCTCTTGATGAATGGTTCGCCTGCGGATAGTACACACCTGGATTAAATGGGTGATATCACCTAAATACCCTGAGTGTAATTGAATATTTTTTTTTTTTTTTTTTTCAGTAGCATTTGTGGTGACCAAGGAATACACGACTGAAAAAAAATCACTGGTAAGCGCAACCCGGGGTTCCAACCGATGCGAACTCCAGGCATTCTGACTCACTAGCATCGAAGTGACTCCACTGATCCGCCAACGGAACCACAGAGCCGCACCTCAATATTGGTCACGTGATATAATTCGATTCCATTCTTCCTTGCGGCATATCTTGCCGGTTTCCCCCCTCTTTACCCTTCCCGGTACCAATTCTTACGTCGCATTAAAATACATTTTTACCTCAAACCATGCCCATTCTTGCCCAGAAGCCGGTGTGCGGAACAACTACCTTGTTTTGGTAGCAAGCGCCATGCAGTACTTGGTGTGTAGCACTGAAGCCACTGAGATATGGCGCGCGCGACAGATAATTATCCTGCAGCGTCCACAGTATTTAAGCCGTTGGTTTCCTCCATTACTTCATAGTAATTTCCCCATGTCGTACGGAGCAAGAGCAGCAGAAAGATTGGCAGGTAAAACTGTCTTGATTACCGGAGCGTCTGCCGGAATTGGTGAGGCCACCGCTCAGGAATTGGCTGCCGCTGCCAACGGTAACATCAAGTTCATCTTAACTGCCAGAAGATTGGAAAAGTTGCACTCCTTGGAGTCAGAGTTGAAGGCCAAGTACCCAGAGATCAAGGTTCTCTCGGTGCAATTTGATGTGTCCAAGACCGAAGAAATCAAGGCTTTCGTCAAAAATATTCCTGCGGAATTCGCTGATATTGATGTTCTCGTTAACAATGCCGGTAAGGCGTTGGGTAGAGAGGAGGTTGGCGCCATTGCCGACGCCGATATCAGAGAGATGTTTGACACCAATGTGTTGTCGCTTATTTTGTTGACCCAGGAGATCTTGCCCATTTTCAAGGCGAAAAACTCCGGTGACATTGTGAACATGGGCTCTATTGCCGGAAGAGACCCGTACCCAGGAGGAGGCATCTACTGCCCAACCAAGGCGGCAGTGAAGTCTTTCTCTCATGCGTTGCGTAAGGAATTAATTAACACCAAGATCAGAGTCATTGAGGTTGACCCAGGAAATGTGGAAACCGAGTTCTCCCAAGTCAGATTCAGAGGCGATCTTGAAAAGGCCAAGGCTGTGTACACCGGAACGGAGCCATTGGTTGCGATTGATATTGCGGAGATCATTGTTTTCGCCTTGAGCAGAAAGCAGAACACTGTTATTGCTGAAACCTTGGTATTCGCCACCAACCAAGCATCATCGACTCACCTTTACCGTAACTAAACACTGGCTGTTCATATATACTAATGAATATAGACGTTTGCGCATAGTTTACCCTTTGGACTTGATATTTGGCCTCGTGACTGTTTTGGGTTAGTGTATTTGAACTCCTAGCTCTATCTACCCATGCACCCAGAGATCTCGGCAACTTCCGCTCGGGTGCAAATCAGCTGTCAAATTTATGGGTTCAGAATTCCGTCAGATAAGCTTATTCCCATTGGCTGATCCGAAAAATTGATTTTTTTCTACTCACGGTATCTATGGCAAATACTTGCTGATGTCGTATCTGTATTCCGTGCTCACGATCTTTCTATTGTATGTATGCACGGTTTATATTGTCCTGGCTCTTTCTATATTGTCCAGACATCCTTTAAATTGTCCATGCACTTTCGACATTGACTTTTTCTTCTTTGGTAATTTCATTTCGCGGCTAATTCTTTTTCTTCTTCCTCTAATAACTGTCAATATCTAAGCACATCTCAAAATTTTCTAACTTTTCTCTCTCCAATCTGGCCGTTCTCACGGTACCTACATCCTCCCGTGCTGTGTACATTCTCGCCAGATCAGTCTCGCCTGCAGACAGCATACCAGACTCATATCGGAAACTCTCTTCTTCATGTTGCCCGAAGGATACACATTCAGACCAGCGGAAAAAACGGATTTTCTCGATTATGTTGCCACCTTGAGTGTACTTACTTCCGTTGGCGAAGTTTCCGCCGACCAATTTGAGCAGTTGATCGATACTTGGGCAAAGAACCCGACTATCTACTTTCCCAGAGTCATTGCCGACGAAAACAATAAAGTGGTAGCTACTGGCATGATTGTGGTGGAGTCCAAGCTCGTGCATGGCTGTGGAAAGGTCGGACATATTGAAGATATTGCCGTGGCCGAATCCCAAAGAGGAAAGAAGTTGGGTCTACACTTGCTTGACGAGTTGAGTAAGATTGGAAAGGCTGAGGGCTGTTACAAGGTGATTTTGGACTGCTCGGAACACAACGTGGCATTCTATGAAAAGTGTGGTTTTGGTTCGTTTGGCAGCTGCATGTCGATTCGTTACGACTAGATAGTCACGTCATCTTCTGGACCGTAAGCCACTTAGAAGTTGTTGGTAGCTCCGAGGCGTGCTTTTCGTTTAAAATGCACGCTCTTCTGTGTGGGTTTAAACTATCGTCTGGAAAACATACTAATTGCGTATGGTCTACTGATCTGCTTGACTGGTCTACTGGACTGATATACTGGACTGATATACTGGACTGGTCTACCCATCTACAACTGGTCAAGTGACTAGGTTTGGATTCATTTGATCGTTTATAGTGCTGTAATGTAATTATATCTTTTCGAGTGCCTGGGGTTAGTGGAGTTTGGGTGAATCAAATCATAATACATACTTCAATGGAGACGATGGAGTTTCCGCGGATTACAACGGTGCCGATGGCAAGCTTTTCGCCCGAAGCATCTTGTTCTAGCGCTTCAGCCAATGTGACATTCATAAAAACATCGTAACCTCGGAGTGTTCCCACAACCGTGCGAGATCCGTTGAGTTGGACTGACACTTTTTTGTCCAAGTACTGACGTTAGTATGTGGTTGAGATATAAGATGCGACGGATAGATATTAGGCAGTGGAAGCGTTTATGATTCCTTATGTGGTTTCCTTTTTTGAAATTGTAAAGGCTGAAGCTTTTTCTCTTTCATCTTTTGGTGTTAAATCTTCTCTTTCTTTGCCGATCACATCGCCCAGAACGATTGTAGTATTTCCCTCGTATGATATTCGTTTTGCTTCGCCATGATAATAACACTCATCACATTTTCATCGGAATGTTCATTTTGATACGCACGTTCTTCAACTCAGGAGCAGAAACCATGTTTGACTTTAACTTATTCTTCGTGCACACTATGTATCGCAACGAACGGCATAGAGCAAAGGTGAGGAACCCATTGCAATCAAAAAATCAAATTAAGAACCACTTATCTGGAAACATAAATGGGTTCATCAATAAGTTGACGTTATTAAGGATTTTATTTTTTGCAGAATTAGGGAATAGTTGCGAAGAGGTGCTACTTCAATGAAAATAATGGGCCAGGGATGATAACGACGTTCCTTTACACCAAATGTCATGCGGTGATTCTAGAGGTCAATCAGCGACCGTTTCCATTGAAGAAAAAATTAGGACAATGTACCTTGGGTATTCGAGAGCAACTAGAATGAAAGACACGTGCAAATATTAGTGGTACTACTTTTGTAACCACTTCCGTTGTTCAAAACCTGAAACTGGATCATAGTTCCAAACCAAGGGATTTTTTCTTGTCGTATTACCTCAGGTATCACTCTCTATACCAGTCTAGAATGAGTCCAGGTATTGGATGGATATCAGATTGTCTTATCGCTTTGATAGTTGAAAAGGAAGAATATGAGCTTAGGCCTTATCTGGCTTTTAATAACCGAAATATACTCCAGGGGTGTTCATTCTGTTTTATTTATCGATTTATTCCAGTCAATTTCTGCTATTTGCTATGCCCTTTTCAAGTCTTTTCAACTCTCCAACCAACAAAATGGGTGCCGAGGGTATTCTCGTGATCAACTCGGCTACCTCGAGTCCAGAAACCCAAGAATTCCCTGATTTGTCGCCCGTGTCTGAAGCAATGGAAACCCCTTCTAGTGAATTTGATGCAGATTTGATTTCTGTTGCTGACGTGATCACAAGCGAGCACAAAGTTTTGAATCTCGATTCGATTTTGAAGGCTCCCGTGTTTCCAGACTGGTATTTCAACTTTCGAGTCAATTTTCTGGGGGCGTCGGAAGTCAGAAAGGCTTACTGTCTGCTACCTTTTGGCCAATTTAAAGCTCGGTTTCATGGCTCGCCGGAAGCGATTTCCAAGGTGGTGAATGGAACTGACAAGCAATTCCACCTTGGATTCAAGGCGCTTCTTAAGGAACTTCTTCTGGACCAAGATAATCGCTTTTTTTCAAGGGCGTTTGTGGAATCTAATTTCTATGACATAGTTGAGAAGCATTACAATGGCAACGGTACCGTGGGTGAACCAAGAGACATCAAGTTTGTTCGAGGCACTTCGATTTACCCCGTCGATCTCACGTACACTACACATTCGAGACCGGCCCACAATAAGGTCCAAACTACTGTGGTACATACGACTGGCCAGCACACTTTGGCCTTTCGGCATCTGGGTGACGCGACGATTCGTAATACCACAAGCTCAATGAAGAGGACGAAAGATACGACCCTTGTTACGCAGACGAAAGGCAAAAGCGTCACGCTGGGATCCTTCACGGTTAGGGAGCGGACATCTAGAAGCGAAACATTTATGAAGGACTGATGGGGTATTTTTTGAGAGATTTGGTCGTTTTTATTTTTTTTTCTTGTTTTTTAGCGCATGCTATGTGTCCCTGGTAATGAGCTTATGGAATATTATTTTGAGTATATGGTTAATAATGGCATATGTAGTTTGCTACCCCTCCCAACTGTACAGAGCATCATTTGGCCTGTGATTTCTGCAAATCATGGTAGCCACATATATAAATGGGTGCAAAATGCGTGGCAATCCAGTAACCATGACTAAAAACTCAGGAAAAGCTGTCAGTTCCGGCCCCAAAGGACAAACCGTCAAGAGTCATACGGTGGTCCATTCCAAACCCAGCCCCCATCAGTCACAGGTGACCGTCCGTGATACTTCTGGAAGAAATTATGTTTCCCATCAAAACCACGGAAACAGTCAGAAGATACAAACGGCCAGTGCGACAACCCGGGAGTCGCACACGCATCTCACCACGTATAATAAGGGAAGTGCGCCTCAACACGACACTAGTTCTACAGTGACCTATAAGGTTTCTGCCAGTGAGACCAAGAAATGATTGTGTGCTTTTGAATAATTTGTTTGCTCCATTTTTAATTTTGCTAGTGTCCAGTTCTGTAATACAAGATATTCATTTTTTACGTAGATCACCCGGCCTACATACTGGAGCGCGGTGTTGACATCTGCTACAATCGCCGCGTAACTGAAGTGACAAAGACAACTTGTGGCAGAAGAGAGAAATTGGCTCTTAAGACGCTCAAATATTTACCAGGGCTCAACAGGACTGACCAATAGTGACCAATTTTAAATATCATCGTCACTTAACACTGTTCACCAAGACTCGTCCAAACTCATCCAGACTCGTCCAAACTCATCCAGACTCATCCAGACTCATCCAGACTCATCCAGACTCCGGGCGACTCACTCCCTAACAAACGTTTTACTTCCTAACTCACATCATACATGAACGTTGATTTCAGCTTACTAGACGACATTGCCGACTCGCCGCTCAGCGCACTGGACCTGGATGACATGGACCGGCTTGTGCGGCTCCAGTCGGCCAAAGCAGATTTGGTGGCCCAGCGCGACGCGCTTGCGGCGCGAAAATCTGAGCTCATGGCTGGCGCCGCCCGCCTCCGCACCACCCTCGCGCACTACGCGCGTCAGCAGCGGCGCCACGATACCCGCGCGCGCCTCGATTTCTACCTCCGACAAAATGACGAACACACACAATTAGCAGCGCCTGACGCGGCGGCGGCGTTTGTGGTGGACAATGCGGGAGTGCTTCCGAGCAAAGACTGGCCGCGGCGGCTTGAAATGGCGGCTCGGTTTTGCCTGGTGCAAATCAAGCACAGTTCGGTGCGGGCGGTGCATATCGAGGACAGGCTCCAGAGCGAGCGGCGGTTTACTCTTGCGGCGCCCGGGGTGCCGGAGGTGGACGTGTGCATGCGGGTGGCGGACGGTGCGGTGGCGGCGCTCGCGGTGGAAAACTGGGGCGCGGTGCAGGCGGCGCTAGCGCCGGTGTGTGCGGAGGTGGCGGCGTTCTGGGGCAGCAATGCGGTGCCGCGGCGCAAGGTGGATGCGCTTGTCGCGAGCTACGCCGCGTTGGCGCGGGCGCAGGCGGAGCGGCTGTCGGCGTTGGCGCGAATGGTGCACCTGTACCGCGCGCAAGTGGTGCGGCCCGCTCAAAACCTGGACTCTGGCACAACTGACACCTCTTGCTCCTCAGCCGCCTTTTCTAACTTGGCGTCGCTACCTTATGCGGAGTGGCAGTTTTCGGGAGCGTCAGTGCGTCTTCTGTGGCGCTTGAAGTTGGAATCCCCTGCCACAGGCGCCATTCTGCTGCAACTCTGTTTTATTGCAGTTCGCGCGGACGGTTCAGTTTTACCTGCGGATGCGGTGTTCCAACGGCTTGTGGAGGATTACGGTGCGGTGGAGGCGTTCCTGTTGATGGTGCGCAACATGTTCGGCGTGGAGCCGATGGATTAGGTGGGATGTAATCTAATACAAGATTGGGTAAGAAGGGTGATAATTAGGCAAAGTGAAGAGTAACCATTAGGTAGAGCGAAGAAGGTAGAGCGAAGGGTAATAATCAGGTGGGAGTAAAGGTCTAAGGAATTTTGTAATAACCGTATTATTCAGCGGTAGTCGATTATGTTCCTGGAAGCCAATGGTTACATTTCGCCTAAGGGGTGTTTATTTTTGCTGTTTGTTTGTGGTTCTCAATAATTGGTGACAGTCGCACAGGTGAAAACTGGCACAATCTTGCGGGAGTAAGGTAAAAATGCAAACTAGGAATACATGATACAGAATAAAAAAACCCAAGAAAAGTGGATACTTCGAACTCCAAAAAGAAAAAGATTCCACTTTATATTTCTGCAGCAAGGAAAGTCTGTGATGATTTATTTAGAGGGGGCTGAACGTTTTGGTAAAGCGTTCGATTTTCCAGCCGCTACACCCAAGTGGGCACCCAGTAGTGCAGTTAAATGGGACGCATTTCCGGAGCAGTAGAGTGCCATGTCGACAAGGGTGTAGTGATGGTGAAGATTACATGAATATTCGACTGCTTATAGCGTACTCAAAATAGTATCAATGAAGAGAATATCGATTGATATTAATAAATATCAGTGAGTCAGCCAATATCAATGTTTAACAGTATAATCTTTGTATCGCCTTCTCGGTGTCAATATAGCATCAATATTGGCATCCATCCATATGCGCCATCGGCGATCTGATGATTCGCCAGAGTCAAATGACCACCCAAACACACTCATGTAGCCACCACCAACACAATGCTCAACCACCTCTACACCCATCTCACGATCTCCCGCGTAGCTTACTATCTCCTATACAAACTCCGCCGTCTCGTGATCCAAGTCGATCTCCACGCGTGTCCGCTTGTACCGCCTCAAGTCACCGTTCTGGGCCACCGCCTCATTCACCATTGTCATCAACAGCAACTCATAGGTGGTGCGTTCACCAGCGTGGTCATAGTCGCGCACCGGAGCGTACCCTGCGCCCACCTTGTCAATGTGCCCCAAATCCACTGGTGCCGAGTCGCCCGCCAACCCTTCCGACCCGGTGACAAAGCTCTCGCGTTTCAAGAGCTCGGGGTCGCCGTGTTCGCGCTCGTCCTCCATCTGCTCGTCGTAGTGGCGCATCACAAGCAGCTTGCCCATCTGCTGGTACAAGTATGCCTCGACCCCGAGCAGCACGTCGCTACGCACCGCCTCCCACTCGAGCGCCAAGAGCCCGCGGTGAGCCTTCTTGTACTGGAAGTAGCGCCGGAGCGCGCGGTCGACCGCGGCGCGGCGGGCGCCAAAGTCAGAGCGCGCGCGTGCAATGTGGGCCACGAACGCGCGGGACTTGGTCACGGTGGCCTTGCGGCGCGCCACACACGCGGCGCTGTCGCGCGCGAGCGGCGCCACCGTCGCGCCCACGGTGCACGGGGCGTAGCGCGCAAGGCGGGCGCGCCGGGCGAGAGGGAACTCCGGGTCCAACCACCGCGCCTCCGCGTCGAACGGCCGCTTGCTGTCGTCCACCAACGACCCCACCAGCGGCGTGGGCTTTTTGCGCTTCACCACGCCCTTGAGCCGCAGTTCGTCCGGCGGCGGCAACTCGTCCACAATTTCGCTGTCGTCTGGCACCACGGTGTCGTCGGGCGCCAGGTCGTCCACGTCGTCGGTGCGGGCGCGGAGACGGTCCTTTTTCGGCTTGGCCACGGGAGTTTTCTTCACCTCGTCGCCATGCAAGTGCATCATGCGCGCGTGGTACATCTTTGCGGCGTAGTCCACCTCGTAGTCCGGGTCCACGTCGTAGGACGGGAGGTCTGCGGGCGGGATGTACTCGAGCGGCGGAATCAGCCCTGGGTGAAACGGATTGGCTGCCAACTCCGCCGCGGTGAAGGATGTCTCCAAGTAGGTGTACATGAGCCACAAGAAGCGGCGGGCGCGATTCTCGGGCCGGATCTCGTCGTTGAGGAAGAACTCCATGAACTTGTTCTGCGGACCCGGCAGCGCCTTGATGAACCGCAACTTGTCCAGAAACGAGTCGTGGTCATACGAGTCGTCGTAGTGGAACGGGATGTTCTGGAAGAACGTGCTCATCAAGAAAATCAACTTGATCACCAGGGTGTTGGGCTTGGTGATAGGCGGCGCGCGCAAGAGATCGAGCAACGTCTGCAAGTGGTCGTGGCCGTCGCATACCGCCTTCAAGATCGTCTTCAACCGCGGGGTGTCCTGGAGCGGCTTGGACGGGCCATCGGGGTCCGCCTGCAACAGGGGAATCAGGTGGTAGGTGCGGAGCGCGGACCGCATGTCCGGAACAAAGTTGACGGTGGTGTTCATGCGCCCGGCATTCACGAGCAAGCACACCTTGCTCACGGCGACGCCCATGTCGTGGTCCTTGATCAAGCGCTCACGCAACACCTTGGACAGTTTCAGCGACTCCGCAAGCGTGCGCACGTAGAGCTCGGCGAACGTGAGCTTGGGGCCGTTGGCGGCGTGCGGCACCTCACAGAACGGGAAGTAGTTGGTGAACACCGCGGTCTTGTCCGCGAAAAGCTGCTCGAGAAACGAGTACTGGATGTCCTTGCGCCAGAACGGCTCGCCGTCGGCTTTTTTGAGGTGCTTGAAGCCGCGCGAGAGGCCGCGGAACGACGCGGGGAGCGTTCCGAGCGGTGGCCGTTCATCCTCGCTTTCTTCCGGCGGTGGTGCCAGTGCCGGTTCGGGGGTGGACGGAGCGGGTGGGCTGAGGTGGCTCGGACGGAACCGGAACGTCTGGGCGGGTGGAGTGGAGCTGGTATTGATCTGGCCCGGAATGTGGCCGGGGATCAGACCAGGGATGTGTATCAGGCTGGGGATCAGCACGGGAATCTGGCCTGGGATTCTGGTGGGTGTTTGGGTTTGGGTGTTGGTTTGAGTTGATTGAGATGATTGGGTCGGGATGCCGGGAGTTGGAATCTGACTGGTCAGAGGAATCAGACTCGGAATTTGGCTTGGCATCAGCTCAGCCTGACTAGACTGCGTTAACTGACTTAAGTGGCTAGGCTGACTAACCTGACTAGGCTGACTAACCGGACTGGCCTGGCTAAGCTGGCTCAGAACCGGGTCGCTCTTACCTTGACTGGGGTGGCTGGATTGAGAATCAGATTGGGTGACATCTGACGCAATTGCCTCGGGTTCCCGCCCCGCAAACGTGTCGTGGATCGGGTCGTAGTTCATTGGGTGGGTGAAGTGAACAGAACGTGGTCGTGTGAGGGCGAAGATAGGAGGAGGAAGGTGGTGGACGGGAACCCAAAGCAGACGCGGTGTGTGCCGGACGACACCGTCTACCGTTTTCTGTTGTAGATTTAGTTTAGGTGTGTTATTTTGGGGAAGATTTTGATGTGATTTTGATGTGATTTTGATGTGATTACTGACGTGAGAATTGGGGTGAGAATTGGGGTGGCCATTTGCAGATAATCATATAAGCTTGTGATGATGTGTGAATGTTTAGATCAGGCTAATTATGGTGTATTTGGTTTGTGCGTTTTTTTGCCCATGGTTTTTCACTGGCGCTGTCTTCAGCCAGATCAGCAGATCTGCTCCGACATCTTGACGTAGACAAACTGGTAGTGTATCAGATCAGGATTACTATCCCAATCAATTAATGATTTAGCTTGATGCACAATAATTTACGTGATTTTTTGCTCCATAGAGACTGGCAGAGTCCGAGAGCCAGGAACCCGGGTGTTAGGCACAAACGGAACAGATCCAAACCGAGGTAAAGAACATCAGTACCTTAAGACAGAAAATCTGGCTAAGATAGAGAGTCCGTGGAACCAACTGAGACATACCCCAGTCAGCGAGCGGCTGGCCCCAGAATATTCCGTCAAGGAAAGCGGGTTCTGAAGATCACGAATCGAAACGAAAAACTCAATCAAGAGTCGAATCAACAATCAACAGTACACCAACCCCCGTCAAACGCTACACTTCGCTGCAGATTAACGTAGTTTATAGGTTACAATACACACACACTAGGTAACATTCATCAGCCCAACACATGTATTTTGGATGGTCGCTTACCATTGAGAAGCAGCGGCTTCCTCACCAGCAGCAGTGACACCAGAGTCGGCCCAGTCCTCGACGTTGGTCTCGGTGTTCCACTCGGTCTCGGCCTCAGCGGCAACCTCCTCGGTCTCCTCGCCGGTGGCAACTCTGGCCTCGTCGGCAGCGTTTTGCTCAATCTCTTCTGGGTCTCTGTAGAAGTACAAGTCAGGCATGACAGACCACTCAGACTCTCTGTCTGGGATGATGCCTCTCAATCTCAACACCTCTCTGGCCAACAACCACCAGATCAAACCAATGGAGTGCTTACCTTTGTTGTTACATGGGATGGCAACATCAACGTATTCAGATGGGGAGTCGACGTCAGACAAAGCAATGACGGGAATGTTGACGTAAGAAGACTCCTTGATGGCTTGAGCGTCGGTTCTTGGGTCGGTGACAATGACCAATCTTGGCTCCTTGAAAGAACGGGTGATGTAGTTGGTGAAGTTACCTGGGGTGAATCTACCGGCAATTGGGGTAGCACCGGTGTGGGAAGCGAACTTCAACACCGCTCTTTGGCCAAAAGTTCTGGAAGAGCACACAACAACATCGGAAGCGTTAGGGATGGCAGCGATGATTCTGGCAGCCAAAACGATCTTTTCCCAGGTCTTGGAGATGTTGATGACGTTGACACCATCTGGTCTGGTCTTGTAGACGTAAGGTTCGTTGTGGACTTGAACGTTCTTGGAGCCCAAGTGGACGTTGGCGGCCAACAACAACTTGGCGTCTTCGGCAGTCAAGGCAAAGGATTCTGGCAAGGACATGTTTTGGTGAATACTGTCAGAACAACTGATGGGTGAAAAAGCACTAGAAAAAGAAGAATGAAAATTTCTCAGAGTGTGCGCAGGACCGGATGCGGGAGGCACGGGGGTTGTGCTGGGGGTTTGGCGCGTGGGTGTGGGCGCGGGGGCGGGGTCACGTGGGGGACGGGCGAGGGCAGAAGCCCTAGACCCCCGCACATGGCCCGGGGTGGTCCGAGGCGGTGTGGTTGATGGTTGATGTGGTTGGGGTGGGTAACGTGACGCAGATGGTGGCTGGTCGTTTGGGTTGGATATGCGGGGTTTGATGACGTTTGCTGGGGTTGTGGCGCTTTTCGGTTGGAGCAAATGGATCGGTCGTATTACCTACGCGCAACGGTTGCGGGTGAGACACCCAGACACCAGGGTATGGGGCAGCACGGTATACTAACAGGAATAGTGCTACTAAAGTGGTCACTGGGGGAAGATCCGGGCAGATTTTGTGGTTGAAGAAAACGGCTCACGGCGTTTCTGGAAACGAATTGGCGCTTTCATAGTGCCATTAGATGAACGAGTGCCCAGTATAGCCGGAATCAATGATTGTAACTGAGGTAGACCGGTTGTAGTGTTATTATGAGGGTAGTGTTATTATGAGGTAGTGTTATAATTATAGAGTAATGATGATCATAGGGCTATGTTGATTATAGTGCTATGTTGATTTAAGTGTTACAATGTTTGCTGGCACTCTTTACTGATATGTAATCACACTGATAGTTGGCCACACAGAATAGCATCACTTTATTTACCAAGCAATACGTGTTGACACTCTTACTTCCGCTTCTATCACACTTCCTGAGTCTCACATTCACTCACACACATCCCTTTCTCTGATCAGAACACACTTATCAAACTACTAATCCCACCCTGCATGACATCGCATCAGAATCCTCATCCTAGCGTTTTACCCACATTGCAGTTTCCGTACCACAGCTCGATCTCAAATTGAAATTGAAAAGAAATTTCGGAAATCTGCCCAAAGATGCCCAAAGCCTCCCATCCCACACTCACCCCTCGCTCACCCCTAGCTCACCCCTCGCTCACCCCTCGCTCACCCCTAATTTTCTCCCTAACTCTTTGCTTTGTGTTTGTGGCCCGATTTGGAAAGAGCGCCGCTCGCTGCCCTGGCTGCGGCTTCGCCGCATGCATCTGCAGGACGCATATCTGGACGTGCGACATGCCTATCGGGGTGCAGCCTCTTGCTCGGTGCCACCACACTATTTAACCAGTTCGCCGTCTGTTTTCCCCATAATTCCACCCGAGATACCGCGAATCTTTCCTCCCACTGATCTAGCCTCCCCAACTCCACGCCATGGTCCCAAAAGTCCGGTATTCCGAGCTTAACGCCGACGAGAGCGCAGTGCTCACTGAAGCAGTGGAAGCAACCTACTCAGCAGTGGTCGATGTCGATTCCGCCGTGGTTTCGCCCGACGTGGAAGACGACTCTGTTTGGCTCAAGGAACAGCGCATGTCGCACCAGTCTCTCCATTGGCTCCGCAGACCCAGTATCCTCATGATCGGCACCTGTATTTTCTTGTTGGCATTTGCCTCTGCCAGTGCCGAACCATCGCGCCAGTTTATCTCGTTTAAGTTAGCATGCAACACGGTGGCAGCCGCTGCCGGCACAGATACTTGTGACCCGGCTCAAACACAGGTGCTTTTTCTGAACCTTCAACAGGCATACATCATTGCCATCGGCTTGGCCACCATCTTGTCGCTGGGCAAGTTGGGTCCGCTTTCGGACCAGTACGGCCGGCGCCTTTTCATTGGACTTATGACGCTGGTTCAGCTTGTAGGAAAATTGGTCAAGATGGCCGTGATGTTGTCCAGCAACGAGCTCCGGTTCGTGCCCATGGTGCTGGCCGAGTTCTTGTCCAATCTGTGTGGCGGTGTGATGACGTTGTTGATGCTTTCCAACTGCTACGTCTCGGACATTGCCGAGGTACACGAGCGCACCTTCTACCTTGGAATTGTCATGGCGCTGTTTTACTTGGGGCTGTCGTTGGGACCTGGTTTGGGTAACTTTCTTATGTCATTGGGAAGCACTGCGCCGGTGGCGTCTTCTGCGAAGACAGTGTCGGTGATTTCCGTCAATGAGTACCTCCCACTTAAGGTGGAGATCGGAATCGTGGTGGGCGTGCTTCTTTTTGTGGTGTTTGTGCTTCCGGAATCTCGAACCGAAAACGCTCGTCGCATGTCTCGTTCGCTCTCACGCTCGCTGCTGCGGGCTCTTCTTGTGGTTCCCGAACAACCTCGCCGCTTTTCATTGGCATCCATCAACTTCCTCAGCCTGCTCCGCATTCTTACCTATCCGGAAGATGTGGTTCCCCCGCTGCACCGGGCTTCTATTCGTACTTCGCGGATAGCAGTGATGACGTTGGTTGCGTGCGACTGTTTGTTGGTATGCTTGGTGATTGCGTTGGGCGAGGTGTTTGTCATGTACGGCATTTTCCAGTTTGAGTGGGATGCGAAGGACGTGGGGGTGATGTTGACGGTGGTGTTTTCACTGCGTGCCATTACGTTGCTTGTTGTATCGCCTCTTCTCAACCACCGCCTCTTTATGGGGGTGTTCGGTCTTCGTCCGGTTAAGCTGCGGTTTGACCATTTGGACTTGGCTATGGTCATGACCGGCTACATCACTGAGTTCATTGGTATGTTGATGTTTGGCCTGTCGAATTCCGCCAGGTTGTACCTTGTGCTTTTGGGAATTACTTCGCTTGGATCATTGATTATGCCTGCCATGAGCTCGGGTTTGGTGAAGTTTTTCCCCGAGCTGCGTGTGGGCGAGGTTTTCGGTGCATTGACCATGGTGAAGAACTCGCTTCAGATCGTGGTGCCGTACTACTTCTTGAATATGTACAAGAAGTTGGTGGTACTAGGTCACCCGCTGTATGTGTTTTTCTTTATTGCTGCCGTCTACGGAATCTGCATTGTGGCTATATCGTGGGTTCTGGTGGTGTTGGACAAGGAAGATGCACGGGTGGCACGGGAGGACGAAACTGAGGGCATGGTCCGTCAGCAGTTACATCGCAACCCAAGTTTCTCCGCTGATCGGTAGTTTGTGTTTATAGTTTGGGTATAGAAGATCCACTCGGATAAAGAGGGTGGAAGTTAAGAATATTGAAAAGTGCATTAGACTTACCCCGTTGGCGTTTCGATGGCTGGTATAACCTGTGGCTGGTATAATACTGTCATGTTGGTTAGTAACTATCATAGTGGCAGGTATGGTGACTTTGCACTGACTATTTGGTATGTGAAGTAGTAGGTGACTAGTGCATTGGCTAGCTCATTGTTTATGTTTCTTAGCTCCCAGATTCACGGTAGGATCGGTAGGCCCCAAAGTAGTAACCACGTAGAAGAGTTACAGCCTGAAAGTTGCAACTTGCATCATACATATGTATCTCCCGACCTGCGTCGTAATACCACCTCAACTTTCTTGCCTCCCATGCAACTGGTCAGTCTATTTGAGTCCAGTTTACCGACATCACATTCACCTCAAATAATATCTCCATCTCTAGCTCTTTAAACTTTCAACTCTGCGCCTCTCACCGACCACGACCCTAGATGTCTCGCCCAGCGTGTCTGGTCTGATGATGTAGGTCAATGTCGCGCTGCATGCACCGCGCCGCGCGTGCATCACCATTCAGTCTGCGGTGTCGTAGCTATAATAGACCACTTTCTGATTTGGCCAATGCCCTACGGCCAGTCCCTGCCTCTTGTCATTCTCGGCTCTCTGCCCTTCTTTTCTGTCCTCCTTCGTGCGCTCTTTGTTCCCTGCGCCGCCGTTTGCGCCTTTTACACTCTTTATCTCCTGGTCCGAGCCATCATCGCCACATACACGGAAAAACACCAATTGGACCGGGCTACTCCACGTTCAACTTCACCATCGACACCTCTGCCGTTCTCCAGTCCTACGTGTAGTCCAAGTCCCGACGACTTCAATCGCCAGCTGTTCTACCACAACTTGAACAACAGCTCGCTGTTTTTGCGGAGAGATAGTTTTGCGTGGGCCGAAAACAGATAATGCCACGAGAAGTACGATACATTTTTCTCCCAGTTGATTTGGCCTGTCGCCGTGAGCGGGCAATTTTGGTGGGATTTCGCCTTGACACCACATATGTAGTTGTTCTGGCGGAGCCCGACTGCGACAACCTTCCGGGCGGAATGGAGTATTTGGGAGTGATTGAAGATTTTACCGAGGAGAGTTCTAGTGTCTCCAGTGGGACTGGCTCTACTGGCTCTACTGGCTCTACTGGCTCTACTGGGTCTACTGAGACTCTTCGCCTAGCATTTTGTGCGCACCACCGCCGCCTCCATGCGCGTCCGCTGCGTTTTTTCTATACCATCGTGGAGTTTTCTCCGCCAAACCTCAACAATATGGAGTTTTTCTCCACTCGCCCTATTCTTCTTCAGAGCACCGGCGCTCCAGATACTCAAGTACAACTATCGGTTCCCCTGCCACTGCCATTGCCGCTGGTGCTTAATGATGCCGTTTTGGACCGCGTCAACCACTGCCAGCAGTTCCGCGCGCAGTTGGCGCAAAAAAAACAGGGCGCGCGCCTGACTTCGCCGACTCCACTAGGGCGCGAAGCCCAACCTCGCCCTACAACAGCAAGCGATACCGGCTTGTTGTGGCTTCTCAACACTCCAGTGCGCGGAATGTCGCTTGTGGATGTATCTGCGTGGTGCCGGCAACTTGACTTGCGTCTCCGCCAAATTGCCCACTTTCCCGCCCAACACCGTGCATCCACCCAGCCATGCGTATCGGTGGCAGCGGCAGCGGCAGCAAATGCTAATTACATCAACTTGTACAACTCGCTCTGGTTGATCACCAATG
The DNA here is from genome assembly GCA_030573135.1 of Clavispora asparagi. Taxonomy (NCBI): domain Eukaryota; kingdom Fungi; phylum Ascomycota; class Pichiomycetes; order Serinales; family Metschnikowiaceae; genus Clavispora; species Clavispora asparagi. Next base: position 4,659 of record JAJMCU010000107.1, on the reverse strand, counting down.
ATATGGTGTGCGGTGCAACTGTACATGCGCTCTATCGTCGCATGCAGCCGCAGGTGGACGCAGCGGTAGCGCGCGCCCTCAACCACATGCTTTTCACGCGCCTTCTCCTGCTCGTGGCATGGGTCGGGCTGCATCACCCGGCCGGGTTCAAGTTGAATCCAGAATTGGGTCTCTTTTTACAAGGCATGTTTACGTGGACGGTGGAGGCGTGGCGCGGTGCCATGACTGCAGCAACTCGCACGGGCATGCACCACGGCGCGGGCGCGGTATTTTTGGCGGTGCTGGCGCACCTTGGGATGTCGTTTCTTGCCGCCGCATTACATGATACCGCGCGTGTGGTGCTGGCACATGTGTGGTTTGTCAATGTCGCCACCACCCATATCTACCGCCGGCAGTTGCTGGTGTTGCGGTCACTCTGGCAGTTGTTCCGCGGCCGCAAGTACAATGTGCTCCGGCACCGCACAGACAGCTTGGACGATGCGGATGCGGGACGCGTAGACCGGTTGTTGCTTGGTACGGTGCTCATCACCATGCTTGTGTACTTGTTGCCTACTACATTTGCCTTCTATGCATTGTTTGCCGCGGTACATATGGCGGTGCTCACCGGCTGCAAGCTATCAGAAAAGCTTGTGGTTCTGTTCAACCTATACCCAATTTTTGTCGTGCTATTGAAACTCAAGAATTCACGGCGGTTGCAAGGCGGAGTAGCATTTGAGCGGTGTGAGTCGTGTTGTGACACTGCGGTTCTCTCCATGGAAAACCGTCCGTTGACGTTTGACAATATATTGGGAAACTTTGCCAATGTGTTTCGGCGAGAAGGACGTCTAGTGCGGTTGGCGCAAACCTTGGCGGAAGGAAGCGACTTGCAGGTGCAGAGCACTACTGCGATGAAGTTCCACTACCTCACTTTACCAGGGCGGGAGCAGGATATTTCCTTTTGAATCGAGCATTGGTGTGAACCATAGGTTAGCTGGAGGTTAAAGCAAAGTTGATTGATAAACAGAGCCTGATTGATTTAATGAAACAAGGTTTCGTCAATCAAGTGGCGTAGGAATTCTGTAGATTAATTCAGTCAATTCCAGTCTAGTCTAGTCAACCCCAGTATTTTAGTCAATTCAATCAATTTCATCAGTTGAAGTTAACTCCTATAGATCCTCCCCGTCGGTCCCATGGCAACAGTTTGCTACCTTAAACCCATGGAATCATGCCCACAACATTTAATCAATGGGTGAAACGCGCGATCACCCTGGTCTCCCTTGCTTCGGGTTCAACTGACACAAAAAGTGCTCCTCTACGCTCCTTGGCGTCTACTCTGAAACTGTGTAGCGTATTCTATCGTGTATATCGGATGTATCGTCAACTTTCACGGAAGTTCCCGGGTGCGTACCCACTTCCTGATGTGCCATCTATCCACTGGTACCGTGGACGTGCGCGACACCTCTCTAGTGCAACCAATACCTACTCTAATCCATTATTCGTTGCATGGGTTCATCTCTAGTCCCCCTTGTCTGCCATCACCTGCTTCACCGGTTCGGTGTCATTGATGTAGAGCTTATGTTCCTGGATGTAGCGGATCACCGAGTTGGGCAACAAGTACTGCACCAGCATGCCACGGCGGATAAAGAGCCGGATCTTGGTGGACAGAATATCATTATAGATGAGCTGCTTGATCACTAACACGTTGCGCCGGTGCTCGTACATAATGTCGTGACTCAAAAGAAACAGCCGCACATCAGAGCCGGTGCGCTCCACAATAAGGCAGCCGTACTTGCCCAAAATCTGGTGCAAGTCCTGGTCAGCCCACACGTCGGGCTCGCCCATTGACTCAATCAAGTCGCCACCCGCCAAAAGCATGATCTTGACCCCGCGCGCCTCGCCGTGCTGGGTGCGGATTCCGCCGCGCTTCACATTCACCTCCTCGTTGAAATGGTCGAGCACTAGCGCGGTGCGAGTATAGCGGGGCTGCAACAGCTCCCACGCATCCACCATGAGCCACAGCGACGTGCGCTCACACGCCAATTCGCACATGCGCACGCGGTGGCGTGCCGGCGCAAGCCCGGGCTTCTTGTAATTGTCCGAAACCGGCAGGTAGTAGCCGCCAATGACCTCGAACCGCGTTTGCTCCAGGATGGCGTCCAACGCCATCTCGAACATCCGCAAGTGCAAGTACGTGATGGGCGAAAACGAGCCGCATGCCACCACCACCAACGGGTACTTGGTGTCGTCGCGGAGCAGCGTGGCGAGACGGTGCGTGGGAAAAGAGTACTCGTCTAACGTCACCGCCTGCCGCTGGATGCCGTGGGGCACCTCCTCCAAGTCCGCAATCTGTGTCAGCCGCACCTTGATGGTTGGCGGGAGGATTTTCGGCGTGTCTTCGTCGCTCAGCGCCATCAACTCGCTGTGGCGCCGCGGGATCTTCAGGTGGTACGCCAGCAGCTCGCTTTTTTTTGTCTCGCGGGTTTGGGGGTGGGGCGCCGGCGCATCCACCTCGGATCCCATATCCGCCAATACCTGGGGTTGGATCGGCATGTTGGTGGGGATTTGCAGCAGTGGCGCGGGGGGCTCGAAGTTGGTGGTGCGCGACGGCGGGAGAAAATTAGGGTCGCTGGTGGGATCCATGGGAAGAAGTACCGGTGGCGGAAAGGGTGGAAAAAGAGTGGTGGGAGCAAATCCGATTCGCACAATCGTGGATGTGGTGAAGGTGGAGTGGGGAGCGGTCACGTGACCCGGTGTTAGTCACCTGAGCCCTCCCACGGCGATACCGGCGGGGAGAAGCAGAAGCGGGGGAGGGAGAGGGGAGTGGAGTCTGAGGGTGGCGGAGAGGCGAGACACCGGGTGGCAATTGCAGTGGTGGAGTGGAGGGATGGGATATCCGGACCGCCACAAAAGTCCGAGCCGGTCGAAACGGCGCACCCGTACCGCCCGGACCAGAAGAGTACGGATCGCGGTGGGTGCGGTAGGAGGTGGAGCAAGTATAACAAATTAGGGACAAATTGAGAGAAAAGCCGAGGGGCAAATTGGGGGCCGGCTCAATTCCGGGAATTGTTTTGGTTGAGAAATTTTGACGCTTTTGCGGAGGATTTGGCCATTACGATTTGGTTATTTTGATTTATTTCGCTTGACGATTACGGTTTGGCCATTTCGACTTGGTGATCTCGAATGGGCTGGATCGGGGTAATTCGCGTCGAGGACATATACTAGAATGAGAGGGTAGTGACGTATATAGCTTCTTGTGGAGGTAGGAGTAGCAATAAAAGCACGGGATACAGGAAGGTCAAAAAAAAAGAGACATTCAAATCAAGATCCAAAAAAAATAACGTCACAGACAGGATTCGAACCTGCGCAGGCAATGCCCAACACCTGAGCTGCTAATAGCAGGGTGTCGCCTTAACCACTCGGCCACTGTAACAGCTACACTTAAATTGAGAAATGTGTGGGCTATGCAAAACGCGGCCCAGTTGTTGATCCTTGTCACATCACCAACTTCGCCAACCACACTTTCACCCATACGCATACATGTTTGTTGCAATAGCATCTATTATCCTGCCTACCCAAATTACCCTAGCACGCTTCAAGCGAACACACACAGTCCTTCTTGATGCAGCCCGCACACCGGTTGAGCCGCTTGTTCATCACACACTTCACCTTGCGCTTGCGGCACGCCATGCACAGGCTCTTGCGCGAGCTCTGCGGCACGCCAAACGCACTGACGCCCGTGGCGCGCTTCACCACCCGCACCGGCAGCGTCTTCTTCTTTTCCACAACCACCACCGCGTCCGGCCCGCGCTTGCTGTGCCCAACGTCTTCCTTGGTAAAACCCTTGGAAAACCCGCACTCCAAGCCCTTGCCGCCACACGACAGGCAGCACTTGTACTTGATAAGCTTGCCGTTGGACAACACCAACGCAAACCCGAGGCCCGTATGCACGGCGCGGCCTTCCGCCACCGCCTGTTTCTGGTCCGCTGACAACTGCAAGTACTCAGCCGGCGCCTCGCCCTGCGGAAACGTCCGACTAAGCAACACCACGTCCGCATCACACTTGACTTTGCGGGCGCGGCAGTTGTCACACGACGGTCCGAGGCGCTGGCGCCGCTTGCGAGGGATTGGTTCACTCACGTATGCAGCCGCCGCGCCCGGCGCGTATGCAGCCAACTGGGCCGTCAACTGGGGCGCAGACAATGGAATCACCAACTGCGCCGCCAGAAGCAGCGGCGGCGTCACGCAGAGCCGGGGCGACGAGAGCGGCAGCGCCAGCGCCGCCAGTGCACGTGACAGCGACAGCGACGCCAACAGCGGGTTGGACAACGCGGACGGAGCGCGGAGGGAGAATGCGTCATGCAGCTTGAGGTTATTTTCCGTGAGGCTGGTCTCAGGGAGGCGCACACGGTGGGAAATGGACGGAAGCGTAATGTTGGTCGGTTTCCACAGGCTCAACGGCGCGTAGTGAGGGGTAACGTGCGACACCGCCTTGTCGCCGTTCATCATGATGGAGTATGACACGAGGTCGTTAGCGAGAGTCATAACGAGTGGACTTGGTCGCTAATATAACAAAACCCGGGGGATAACAAACCCAGAGGATCTCTGCGTTTTTTTTTTTTCGTTCGGGGGGTTTTCTTTTTTGCTGGGAGCAACCGTAAATGCGGAAACACAGCAGGTAGT
>JAJMCU010000106.1:0-29753 GCA_030573135.1 Clavispora asparagi | reverse complement strand
TTCGTCGATGGAGGGGAACTCCGGCGGGGAATGGCTTTCTATATATACTGGCTGCAGTGTGCCAGAGCCAGTTGCAGCGTCTGGGGTATCCGGATAGTAGGGGTGGCCTGCGCGGCACTTGCAGCCAATTGCTCGCCCGCCGCTGCCCCGAGCCCAGGCGGATGCGGCGGTCCGCGCCCCTAGAACCGCGCGGCCCCCGCCTCGCTCATGGAGAACCTCGGGTGCCGGTCCGGATACCGCAGGGTTGGGCCTGCACCCAGGCGTGATGGGTTAATCCGACAAACGGTTTCCGCGGGTGGAACCGGGTGCGGTGCGCACTGAGGCGTTCCGACAGGGTGAGCCCACTTGCGGGGGGTTTTTTCCGTCGTGACGCCACGCTGCCGTTTCGGATAATCCATAAGCTCGACCCCCATTTGGGATGCGCCCCAAACCGACGCCCGAAAACCCCGTCGGGCGCCAAAGCGGAGTTCGCCTGTGACAGTGGGAGGGGTATGTCCCATCAGGTGTGCAGGAACTTCCCTTCAACCGAAGGGCCTGCACCGGTATGAGTCGGGTGACCGGTATGTGTGCAGTACAGTGACTCAAGCTCCGCGATGGCTCCGACATTTGAGTCAAGCGGTCCTCGGGCTACTGGGTGGTGCAACTCCGGCCCCACCACCGGCTTTCGGGGTTAAGAAAGGTGTTCCTCCGGGGATGCGCCGGGCGAACCCAAACCGACGCCATCGCAAAAAACCGAAAATGGGGCGTTTTCGTTTCGGGGAGCCCGGACCCACGTCAGCCGGAGCATGAATGCGGCCGCAATCTGAGAACGCCGGAGCCGCAGATGATTCACGTCTCTCCGGGGTCGCGTGCATAAAAAACTCCGAACTGTGCGGAGTTTGGTGCGCGGAGCTACATCTCCGATCGGCCAAAGGCGGGCTCGGAGCAGGAATACTTGAGGTGGAATGATGGTATGCGACTACACGAAAATGGCAATGAGAAGCGGACAGATGCAACGTACCAGGAAGTGTAGCCGGACCGTAGTGTTACACAAACGGAAAGTGTTACCGTTGCGGTGTCATCGGGAATGTTACCCCGCTATACGGTTGTGTGGCGGAGGGGCACGGAGGTGGCGGCGAATGGGCCACCACGAATGTGGTAGGGCTGGGAGGTACGGGTGTGCGTTCGATTGCCAAACCTCGCCACGGCCCCCAGGTCCGCGATTGGGCCGCGTCATTTAGGCAGTCGCTAGCGACAACCACACCAGGGCTTATGGCGATGGGAAGGCATGGGGATGTACGGGTTTAATTCCGTGGTTTATTGCCGGGTGCCACGATCGTGGCACAGTAGGTATAAGCGGTTCTTGTCCCGGGATTGTCGCTGCCATGGGGTTTCCTTCTGGCCCATCCGTCTATTTCTGACCGTCCCACCCACCATTCCGCCATTTCCCCTTACTCGCCCTTCTCCCGGGTGCGGCGTTTCGTTTCATTGCTTGTTTTCCCCTTCCACTCTCGTTTCCGTTTTCTCGGCTCCTTGTCTCTGCTCTTCTTCTTATCTTTCGCTCGCCACGTCTCCTCCTACCTCTCTACCGTCTCTCCTGCACTCAAGTGTGATGGAGATAGTGTTGATGTCCTGCACACCTCCTGCCGCTTTGGGAAACCATAAACATCTTCTTTTCGACTACACCTTTTCTCCACCATGGAATTCGAGGGCCCGCCGTCGGTGCTCAGCACTCCGATCAGGAAAATAAGAAATCTTACTCTCAATAGCCCCTCCACCAGCCCCCTGCAGAAACTTCTGAACAAAAGTCCCCAATCTTCCGTCAGATATCCCAGTATGAGTGATCTACCCAGTGACCCCATTTTCTCCAGCATGGTAGACAAAGGATACTCCCAAACCATCAGCAACACTGTTTTGCGTGAACTAGACTCGCGTGCCAACGAAATTTCCACGAAATTGGCCCCGAAACCACTTGCAAACAAGAAGAAACGCTATTCGGGGGTACACCGTCCCCTTTTTGCCAAAATGGAGTCTATTTCCGCCCATTATGCGGCCGCACGCACCTCCACGGGGCCGCTGCCCCAAAAAGACTACATCGGCAGCGCGACAAAGAAGAGACGCACGCTCAATGGACCAGAGGAGATCTTTGGCGCTTTGGGCGATGATAACGAGTCGCCGGTGCGTCATCGCGAAGACCCTTACACTAACGACATGGATATTGACATGGAAAAACCTACGTTGGCTCCAGTGTCGCATCTGGCCCCGAAGTTAACCCCCCAATTGGCTCCCAAGCTAACCCCGGTATCGAAGTTATCTCCCGTGTCTAAATTGGCCCCAGCTTCGCCATTTTTGACAAATATACCCCAGAATGGCTCCTCTCGGCTTACGTCATCGCCGGTCCGTTCTTTCAGTACATCTCCGACACGTCCCACCGGGATTTCTCCTTCTAAAGGATCTATGAACTTAAACGGCCTTTTGAACGACGATAGTGTTTTTGCCAAGCCGGCACCGTCGCAGAAAATGCGCCAGAGCTCTTTACAAATGGCCGGTGTGATGCCAAGTCCCCAGAAGGAGTCGTCTATTCCAGTTCTCCAAAGAGGACCGTCGATTCCTTCTCTTCTGAGCAGATCGTCTATCCCATCACTCCAGAGGAAGCTGTCAATTCCATCGCTTCAGAAGAAACCGTCCATTCCGACGCTCCAAAAGAAGCCTTCTGTGTCTGCACTTCAAAAGCCTGCCCTTTCACTCCAGAAACCGTCTACACTCCAGAAAAAGCCGTCGGTTCCGTCCCTTCAAAAGAAGCCGTCGATTCCATCTCTCCACAAGCCTACCGCTCCTCTCCAGAAGAAGCCATCAATCCCAACGCTACAAAGCAAACCTTCTTCATTCAAGAAACCGGCCGGCCCTCTACATCATGCCTCCGTTTCGTCAATTCCAAACACTAATTCATCCCAATCTCTCCGTTCAGTTTCGTCTCATCGGGCACTGTCAACGACGAACCACGGCAAAGATTCACTGACATACGCATCCACTCCATTGAATCTGCGCTCGCACTTTTCTTCCAGCACACTTCACAAGAAACCGTCCAACACTAGTCTCCGGTCGAACGTGACAATACCCCAACCGTTTTCATTATATGACAAGCCAACGTTATCTTCCTCACAGAAGAGCCTCCAGTCTCTGACTAGTACCCGGACTTTGGAAGACATGCGTTCTGCTAGTCAGAGATCGCTCAATAGATTTCAGCGGTTCAAGAACAGGTTTTCTTAGCTGATAATACATTTACACGTTGGCCTCACTGTAGCACTTTAGACGTATGCAATTGTTCTCAGCCGAAGTATTTCTGTCTTCCCCGCAATGAAAGAGGCATACCCTATCGGGGTATGTAGTCTACAATTTCTCGGTTGGCGGGGAAATTCACATCGGACATGTGCGTCTTTTCACTTAGGTTGCAACTTCACCAACTGCAGTAAGCGTGAATCCTACCTACTCAGGCTTCGTCGTGCCCTTTTATACTGCAATCATCTGGCAGGTTGAGGTAGTTTATTTTTTGTCTGTGCTATATTCGGCTCATATCCTCAACCTTCTGAATCTGCTCGCTTCTGCACAGTTTCATGTACAATGCAATGAATTGTTGGGTTCCCAACGATTTTACGCCGCACCATCGCATCTGTAGCCGCATTTTTTTTTCGGTGGTGCCATACAGTCTCTTGTTCGAAATAGATTAATGGTTCGAGTCTGTTTCTCGTACAGCCCAAATTTTAGAAACTGCTTACTATGGGTTCCTATGAATATCTCACCCATAATTACTCCTTCAGTGTTTAAGAGTTAGATTAATTAAGAAGCTTTACAATGCGAGCCTCACTGTAGTATTTTCAGTGCTGCACTGTTCAGCCGCACGTATTAGATGGAATCCCGTATGAAGGTATATCTAGTCAGGGTTGACCCAGCGTGGAAATTCTCATTTGAGCTTCGGACGCAAGGAGAGGTATGTCGGCTCTGCCGTCTTATTGTAGAAATCTATAGTTACGTGAGTATTATGCATGCACAAGTTTGCAACGATGTCGTTGGGCTTCGATCGTAAGTGTGTCTGTGATATTCTCTTACCACAACTACGTTAGCAATACCATCACCGCTTTCAGTTGCGACAGTCACTAGCCTCTATGCGTAACAATTATTCGATCATCGGTACGTATTTACCTCCGAAATCGTCTCAAGCTATGTTCCAACCCGCGGACTTACGGCTATGGTCCGGGTAGGTGCATAGACAGTACTTATGCACGCTATGCATGAAATGGCTGCACTATCCAAAACGCCGTTGCGCCGTACATTGGCGTATGCTGCAAGAGAACGGTGTTGTTTCGTTTAATCTACTATAAGTAGACAAGATATCCCGCAGATCATTTGGCTAGACTCAATGATCTTTGCACCTTTACTTCTTGCTTGGTTTATTGTGCCCTTTGCCAGCGCAAAGCGCATCTTCTACGGTGATGGAGGTGTTGCCTTCTACACCTGTGCTAATGCCATTCAAATTGCTGCCGAATTTTGCCAGGGTGAATACGCTGAAATCCCATACCTTTGCCTCTGTGCAAATGCCAATGCAATGGCTACAATGACTGGATGTTTTGCTGTCATCAACGAAAGCAGCACCGTGGCCAACAGTTACTACGAATACTTCTGCAATACGAACTTCAAGACTAACTTAACTGCTACTAATTTTGAGCAAGCCTACCAACTCTATGAGCTCACTGCTCAAAATGCCACTGCGCAAAACGCCACTGCTCCCACTGCGCAAAATGCTTCTCTTCTCACTACTCCGCAGTTGACCACTCCTTTGGTCATTCCGCAACTGATGTATCCTGAGTTGGCGTTGTTGAAGGAATCTTTCGAGGACACCTTGGGAGATGTTGATTATGCATGGTACTTTGGAATTGGTTGCCTTGCCTATTGGGGATTGATGGTTGTTGTATCTGCTATTGTCAACTGGGGTACCGTTTTGTTTCCCGGCTCGAGAAAGGTTTTCAATGGCTTTCTCAGTAAGCTGGTTCGCCGCTTTGTGACTCTTCCAGCTTTGGCAGGAATGAAAAAAAATGTTCCCCAAACCTTCTTCGTTTTTTTTGACTTCCTCGTGCCCTCCAGATTAGAAACGGTTGTGATTTTCTGTTTCTTCTGGTTGGTGTTTGCCCTGAACGTTGCTGGTATCAAATATGTCAACGAAGACCCAACGTATGCGTCCAAATCTGTCGCCATCGCAACGCTTGTTTCTAATAGATCTTGCCTCCTTGCCATGATTATTACTCCTTTGGCTATTTTGATGGAAGGAAGAAACAACATCTTGCTCTGGGTGACTAGATGGAAGCGCTCGACGATGATTCTTTATTCCCGCTGGATGGGCAAATTTGTTGTCCTCATGGTGCTTGTCCATATGGTGTGTCTCACTTCGGTTTACAGCCTGACAGGGATTTACTCTTCGGAAATCCAGACTTCCCAAATGGCCTGGGGTGTTGTCGCTATTGTATGCGGCTTCTTGATGTGGTTTTGTAGCATCTTCTTTTTCAGAAGGAACAGTTTCGAGTTCCAGGCCGCCATCAGGGTTCCATTGACTATTTTCTGGCTTGTGGGTATGTGGTTCAACACCTCGTCGTTTGGTATTGAGCAAATCATTTATCCAAGTTTTGCCGTCTGGGGATTCGACACCCTTGTCAGAGGCAACAGAATCGTCATGTTTGGCTTCCCCAAGGCCCATGTCTCCTTGTTGGCGGACAACACCTTGAAAATTGAAATGCCAAAGCCAAAGTCCTGGCGCTCTGCTCCTGGAAGACATGCATACGTGCACTTTTTGAACGGTGGTCACTTTTTGCAAAACCATCCTTTCATGTACTACGAGTCCGTCACCACTGACAACACTATCGTCATGAAGTGTAAAGTCCACGGAGGCATCACTAAGACTCTCGCACAGAAATTGGAAGCAACGCCCAACAAGAAATTGTCCATCCGTGTTGCGGTTGACGGTCCTTATGGGTTCACCACTCCTGTCCACCACAACTCCACTGTTTTCGTTGCTGGTGGTTCTGCGATTTCCGGAGTCTACTCTCAGGCGGTTGCTTTGGCCAAGAAGTCTACTGACAGCTCACGAGCAATCAAGTTGGTGTGGGCGGTGCCAAACTTCGACTCAGTTGCCGCATTTGAAAAGGAACTCCAAGCCCTTGCCGCGACGCAGGTTGAGACAACTGTCTACTTGGCCAATGCTTTCCGCGTGGAGCATATTGCTACCGAAAACGAAGAAAGCAAGAGTATTCAAGAAGATGCCTCCAGCGAGAGTGTGGATGGCAGTACTTCTATTTTGCAGTCGAGCTTGCCCCACGTTACGTTTGCGGAGGAACGTCCTAACTTGAAGAAGTTGGTGGAGCAAGAAGTTTCTGAAGCTACGGATTCCATTGCTTTTGTCGCCAGTGGGCCCGCGGGCTTGTCCGACGAGACGAGAAAGCACGTTGTACACCAAATTGGCCAAACTGACAAGCGTGTGGACTTCTACGACCAAATGCAAGTTTGGGTCTAGTTTACGAACGATATTTGATAATAGTGATAAGAGGTAATGGATTTTAACCACAGTGTAGAGAACGGCGGGGTACTGGAGATTGGGATACGGGAATACGTTCTAGACGCATGGGTGGAGGCGTCGCACTTCGGTGTGCATGTCACTACTGCGACACCCGGTTATGAGCCGAAGTGTCTCCGCGTCGCAGTTAAATATACTCCGAACCCTGGAAGTCCACCTCCGTACCTTCTTTTACCACCCACCCAACAACATGGCCGTCGAAGAAACCGAAACCCAAGTGATTTTAACTCACCCCAAGAACCCGGAAACCTCCGTAAAAATCCTCAAGTACGGAGCCACCGTCATTTCGTGGAAGGAAAACGGCGCGGAACAGCTCTGGCTCTCGGAGGGAGCCAAGTTGGACGGTTCCAAGCCCGTGAGAGGCGGAATTCCGCTTGTTTTCCCTGTGTTCGGCAAGCAAAAGGACGCCGGTCACCCCACCGCCAAGTTGCCCCAGCACGGTTTTGCCAGAAACTCTACGTGGGAGTTTTTGGGTCAGGTGAGTGAAAGCCCAGTGTCGGTGCAGTTTGGATTGGGCCCGGAGAACGTGGACCCAGAATTGCTCAAGCTTTGGGCGGAGGGACTGAACGACTTCACTCTTATCTTGACTGTGACGTTGGCAGAGGACAACCTCAAGACCAAGATCGAGGTTGAAAACACCGGATCCAACCCATTTGAATTCAACTGGTTGTTCCACACCTACTATCGGGTGCACGACGTGACGGACTCGTTGGTGACCAACTTGATGGACTCCAGCTGCTTTGACCAATTGCTCGGTGAGCACTACACCGAGAAGGCGCCTATGCTTCAGTTCCACGAGGAGTTTGATAGAATCTACCACAATGTTGACCTGCACAAGGTGCTCCAGATTGTGGACAAGGGCAAGGTGTTGATGACATTGGAGAGAGACAACTTACCCGATGCGGTGGTGTGGAACCCATGGGTCAAGAAGTCCGAGGGAATGGCCGATTTCCAGCCCAAATCGGGTTACATGCACATGTTGTGTATTGAGCCCGGAAACGTCAGCTCTTTTGTCAAGGTGGCCAAGAGTGAGAAGTGGAGTGCGGAGCAGAAGATGACGCCATCGGGCGAAATCTGCGTCCAGACCGACATTTATTCTGTTTAGACATTGAACGATTTTCTCTGTTGGACGTAGAGCGCGGACAATCGGGAACGATTGCGTGGTTATGAGAGTATGCGAGCGGGGTAGAAGTTGAAGAGTGGAACATCGCAATACTGTGGTTTGGAGAAATTGCCAGCTATGGCGAGGCAAGAAGCCAGTTTCTCGGATGATTTGTGGTAGTGAGGTGAGAGTGGGGTGAGAGTGAGAATGCTAGTGAGCTGAAATACTGAGCTGAATGAGCTGAAACAGTCAGCCCATGAGCTGGTGCAATTTTCTTCGATGCTTCTAATCAAGAAATGGCAATTGTATCTCCCTCTGAATTGCTTTTTTAGCTTATCTGGTGGTGGGTATTTTTGGCATCGCTTTACATGTATCATACTATGGTGATATTGCGAAAAAATCACGAAAACCTATCATCACACCACGAGAAATCCTGGGCGAGAAATCCTGGGCGAGAAATCCTGGACAACTTCAGCACCACCAGCAATTTCCCGTTATTAACCACCATCCCACTACAATCACATTCCAACGTAAAACCACGTCAACCGTAACAATCAGATCCGGCAACTATACTGTTTTTTGCTATCGCGCATACTGTCAGTGCCGTTAAACTATCACAAAAACCATGCGAAAGCAATAGGAACACTACCCTAACAACACCAACAGAGGCACCACTACGAATGACAACACAAACCCCGTCAAGCAACCAAAGAATACCCGCCCCGCCTCCTGCCATATACGAGGTACCCCTATCTGTGGCACAACCGGATCAGTCACGTGCGCGGTTCATCGTGACCTCCCGCCGCTTGTTTTTTACCCTTTTATTTTCGGTTACTACTCCCTGTTTCCTTGTCGTGGAAACACCCGCTACATCCACACCCCCCCTGATCGCCATGTCCGCCGTTCTAAGGTTCAAGCCGTTTCGCTTGGCCTACAAACAGTTCCACAACTACTTCTTGCTGGAGAAAGAACCCACCTCCACCTTGGCTGATCTTGACTTTGATACGGATATCCGCAAGTCGGTGCAGCGGCTACGGACCCACGAGTGGACCGTTGCAGAAGCAGCGCACTACACGTTTCTCACACTGGTGATTCTCTTTGTGTATGTGATTTTCCCCGCGCTGTTTTTGTTCAAAACCCCGATTCTCTTTGCATTTGGCATATGTTGCTTGATGCCGTTGACGCTGCAGTTCTTCGTGTCGGCGTTGCCCATCTTCTCGTGGTTGGCACTCTTCTTTTCTGCGTCCAAGATCCCGGTGGAGTGGAAGCCCGTGATCAGCGTCAAGTTTCTTCCCGCCATGGAGACCATTTTGTACGGCGACAACTTGTCGAACGTGTTGGCCGCCACCAACAACTCGGTGCTCGATGTGATGGCGTGGTTGCCATACGGCATCATTCACTTTGTGCTGCCTTTCGTGGTGGCGCTATTCATCTTTCTTTTTGCCCCTCCTACATCGTTGCGCTCGTTTGGCTTTGCCTTCGGCTACATGAACTTGTCTGGGGTGTTGATCCAGCTCTTCTTCCCCTCTGCACCACCGTGGTACAAGAACTTGCACGGACTCGAGCCCGCCAACTACCTGATGAACGGGTCTCCCGGCGGATTGGGGCGTATCGATGCGCTTTTTGGTGTGGACATGTTTACCACGACATTTGAAAACTCGCCGTTGGTGTTTGGCGCGTTTCCTTCACTCCACTCCGGCTGTGCCGTCATGGATGTGCTCTTCTTGTCATGGCTCTTTCCCAAATATGCCTACGTGTGGTGGGGCTACGCCAGTCTCTTGTGGTGGAGCACTATGTACTTGACCCACCATTACTTTATCGACTTGATTTTCGGCGCTATGTTGTCGGTACTGGTGTTTACCTATGTCAAATACACCAAGTTGCCGGTGGTGGACACGACCAAGTTCTGCCGCTGGAGTTACACCCGCGTGGAACTTCCCGATGTGCACTCGAGAGACCCGCTCCAGAGCTTTGTGCCGTTGCACGGCGACGTCGAGGAGGGCCTTCTGCATCCATTTTACAACCCACCTTCGCTCAATGAGAGCTTTGAAATGGCCCCGATCAACCGCTCGCGCGAGAATGTGGCGCTTGCAGTGACACCTTTGTCTATCCCGGAGGAGATCGCTGAGGATGGCGAAACTGACAGCAGCGCGTCCAACCTGGTTTTTGACACTGGGTTTGATGAGGAGACCCATGTGAGCCTGCATGCGTCCAGCATGTCGTTGAACGAGTTGGTGTTGCCCGCGGCCACGGTCAAGGCCAAGAAAAGCGTATAGAGTCTTCGAACCCCGCATAGAGTGCTCTTGGCCAGAGAGCACCCCTTAATAATGGCATGTATCATATAATGCGAAATCTACGCTCTAGGTAATCTCAGGAATCTCGGTAATCTCAGTAATCTCGGTAATCTCAGTAATCTCAGCAATCTCAGCAATCACAGCAATCTAGTCGGCAATCTAGTCAGTAATCTAGTATCGGTAATCTAGTCAGTCATTTGGTCATGAATCCGTGGCCTTGATTCCTACCTCATCTGCCAAGCTCGCCAATACCCATACTTTCCCGCTAAATCCTCTCTTACGCTCCTACTCTTCCTTATATCCGTATGCATTGCTATGTACATGGCCCATGGCCCCTTTCCTTCTATATCAGTTAGGCACCTTTTCAAACACTCTTTGATAAGTGGTGCCGACATTCAACTTGCCCTTCATGTCGTTCTTGATGATACTGGATCTCAAGATTCTGGGATCTCTTCTCAACGTTCTCAACAACTCTTGCTGCACAGCAGAAGATGAGTCAAACCCCATCATGAAGTGGTATCCCTGGAAATGTCTTTCTTGTTCCTTGGACATGATTTTGGGCAATGGCTTAGGTCCCAAACTGGTGATTTCTCTAATAATACCTCTGTTGTTCAAAATCAATTTTCCCACAGTGGAAGCGATTTTACTCGCCTCTTTACTCGCCAAAATAGGATCCGAAATACGGGCGATGGCAAATAGTTCGTAGTACATTAGATGGTATTAAGTCTGAGTCGGAGTCGTGGAATTTTTTTTCTTCTCTGAGGGCGCGCGAAGCACAAATACACCCCAACGCCAGAGGTGCCAGTGGAGCCAATTTCAAATTTGGAACATTTTGTTGCCTGAGAACCGGCTAACGGGGAAACAGGAGAAACCACCGACAGTATGTTGACGGTAATTTGAAAATCCTGGAAACCGTCAGAAAGTCTAAAATTATCTTAGTCGGGCTTAGCCAAACAATAGTCACGAGTGTATATGGCCCCGTTTATGGACAAATTGGGCAATTTTGCCCAAAGAAATGGTTTTCCAGTCACGAAAACCCTACCGCGGCTCACCTTCCTCATGAAACAGAACCATGTCGACCCAAATGTCGAATCACCACTCTTTCCCCTCTTGAGCTGTGCGTCAACCCTTCGTCCACGCACGTCAGGGTTGACACATGCAGGGCACGTAACATAAGCCTCAGGTTTATTGTGTCCCGATCGGATTCAGCAATTGACAGTGACAGGGGAAGTGATGTTTCAAAACGAGAATGCAGAAGGTACAAGATAGGATTGAGAGGCAGGGGCGCTATTTTTACCCATAATTGGCGCAGGTTTTGCGCTTGTATAAAGGCAGTGGAACGAATCAACCCAACACCGCGCAAGCGAACGAGGCGAATAATCATCTGTCACCTGCAGCTCCGGCGTATCATATTATTTGGATGACTTCCCGAGATAAAAATAGTATCACATTCTTACACGACTGATTACAGAATATGCACAATACGGGCTGAGTGGGAAACGTGGGCAAGGAACGAACGCCAGACAAAAAAAAGCAAAAACAAAAAAAAAAACAAACCCACATGCCCCTACACGTCACGCTGGAATGCGTCAAGTAGGCGGAGGAAAGGCCGACGTACATGGGGCCGCATGCCGCACTATATAAACCGTCTAACTTCCCTAATTATACCTCTCCATCACAACTATGTTTGGCTTTGGTGAACACGAAGAATCTTACAATGCCGTTTACGGCGAGCAACACGAGGGCAAGTTCTCACATGAGCTTCTTGCGGGCGCTGCCTCTTTTGGTGCCGCCAAGGTGTTTGAGGACAGACAAAGACGTGAAGGTAAGCCCGTGAGCCACGCCTTCGCCAAGGAGATGCTTGCCGGTGTTGTTGGTGGTGAGGTGGACAAGTTGTTTGAGACCAAGGGTTTGGACTACTTGGACAAGGAGAAGACCAAGCACGAGGCCAGAAGAATGGCATCTGAAGGCTACGACCAGCACTATGGTCAGCAAGAACAATGGCACCCAGACTCGCAACCACCTTTCGACTACAACCACGAGAGATACAATTACGACCAAAGAGGTGAGCCAAGATATGACGACCGCAGAGAGGAGAGATATGATGACCGCAGAGAGGAGAGATATGACGACCGCAGAGAGGAGAGATATGAGGAGCAAAGATACGAGCAGAGGTACTAGTGGAACCGTTCCAATCTCCAACATAATGCCAGGGCATGACTGTTCGAGACAAACGATAAATAGACCCAAATACTATATCATGAAGGGTAATGGAGAGTAGTCTTTAGTTAGGAATTACATGTGCCTGATATAAAATGAGGGTACTGGACCCGGAATGTGGATGTTCAGGTAATATGTTGTGGAGATACTTTGCGGTCTTCGCACGGACATAATCCAGAGTGGACATTATTCAGAGCGGACATTATTCAGAGCGGACATAATGCAGAGCGGACATTATTTAGCGCGGACATAGAGTCTACGGATAGGGGTACCGGACAAAGAGTTGGCGCTGTGGCTGAAAGTCCCAAGTGAAATTATGGTTGTGCAAAATAAATGGGATTTATTCCTAATTGAGATCAATGTATTTCTATCTCGCCTGGGGTTCTTTCCCTCGTTGGCAAATAAATTATCGGTTGCATGTAATATGGCGAGTAAGCCTCTTTCATCTCCATAGTCACGCAGAACTTATTTTTATCTTCTCCCCAATTTGGCTTGCGTTCCAGATTACGTCTTTATTATTCTGGATGCACCTGGCACCGGAATCGAGTGGTTCCGTTCCGTCTTATTCCTGCCCGCAACCAATTAGTAAGCCAACCAATATGGAGTTAACTTCACACGGGTCCAATACATATAAAACCGATGCAGCGCCCTTAAATCCAAACAGCACAACTTTAAAACTTATTGAAACCATTAAAATGACTACCGTTTTTGTTTCCGGCGCCAATGGCTACATTGGTGCGCAATTAGCCAAACACCTTGTCGAGAAGGACTATCACGTGGTCGGCTCGGTTAGATCTGCGGCCAAAGGTGATAAGCTCAAGACCCATTTGGGTGCAAAATTTTCGTACGAAATTGTGACGTCCCTTTCCGACGATGATGCTTTTGATGAGGCATTGAAAAAACACCCGGAAGTTTCTGTCTTTTTGCACACCGCGTCTCCTGTTATTTTGGAGCCGGAGGATACCGAGCGAGATGTGGTCAAGCCTGCTATTGCCGGTACTTTGAGTGCATTGAATGCTGCTCACAAGTATGGCAAGAACATCAAGAAATTCGTTTATACTTCTTCGGTTGTGGCCTATGCTGACTTTTTTATTGCCAAGTATATCGACGAGTCGCTTTGGAACCCAATTACATACGAGGAGGCGATTACCAAGTTTGGTGTGGGTTACTCTGGTTCTAAGACTTTGGCTGAAAAGGCTGCGTGGGATTTTATTGAGAGGGAAAAGCCGGGTTTTACGTTGACCACCGTTGCTCCTCTGATGACTTTTGGTCCCGTTGCTTTTGTTGATGAAGGAATCGATTCGTTCAGTTCTACTCTGAAGTGGATTGTGGACATTATCGAGAAGAGACCCCTCCCAATAGATTTTCCAGGCCCTTCTGTTGATGTGAGAGATGTTGTCAAGTTGCACATTGCTGGATTCGAAAACGATTCTCTTGCTGGTAAGAGATTGTTGGCCAGCAACGACTTTTGGGATTCCCAACTTGTGGTGGATACTGCGAGAAAGTACTACCCGAAGATTTCAGGTGATTTGCCCATGGGAACGCCTGGTAGTACTGCTGAAGCGTCTAAAAATGGAATTGAAGTCAACAATAAAGTCACCAGAGAGATTAGCGGAATCGAATGGATTCCTATCGAAACCACTCTCAAGGACCACATTGGCCAGATTGTCGATGTGTTGAAGGGCTTAAAGTAGGTTAATACTCGAGTACAATTGTATAAATTGTTTTTTTTTTTAGAACGGGATATAGCCAGCTGGATTATAGACCAAGTAGCTGGCTACTGTGCTTGTTAATTAAATAGATAGAACAGAAGCGCGGCATTGGGCCGAGTTAGGCAGATACTATGGAAAACTTTAGCCCAAGGGAACCGCTGGTAGTACTGCTGAAGCGGCTAACAATGGAATTGAGTGAACACCCCAGAGACATCAGCGGAATCAAAAATTCCTATTGAAACCAGTCTCAAGAACCAAATTGGCCAGATCGCCGAGGTATTGAAGGGTTCTAAGAAGACAACATTTCGAATAGACTTCCGTAGAGGTGATCGAACGTATTCTACGTATTTGATGGTAACAGCCAGTACGGAATTCGTACGGGTAGACCCGATCATGTAATGCTCTCGTAGGATAAAATGCGCCCGCACGGCAGTTAATCCATTCAGCCATGAAGCCCGACATTCCGCCAGAAATAACCGCACAGAAAGATCGGCAAATACCCACCCAAGATTCACCAGACACGTACACCACAAAATACACGAGAAAGATCCAGAAATAGCCACGCAAAAAATCTACACAGAAACCCACATAAATGTCCCCTACCCTCACAAATAGTGCATCGCCGTTGGCCCCGTCCCGGACTAAAACCGCCGCACCCGTACATCTCGTCCATACGCGCTTCACATCCTACAACGCGGTACGCGCCAGTCCTACCCTCTGCTAGTTTCTACCCCATGTCTTCCACCCGGCCCGACCTCAAGTTCTCCGATACAGTGGACGAGCGGCTGTTCTACCGCAAATATGCACAACTTCCA
This sequence comes from Clavispora asparagi, assembly GCA_030573135.1. Classification (NCBI taxonomy): domain Eukaryota; kingdom Fungi; phylum Ascomycota; class Pichiomycetes; order Serinales; family Metschnikowiaceae; genus Clavispora; species Clavispora asparagi. Next base: position 15,012 of record JAJMCU010000106.1, on the reverse strand, counting down.
CCCAAAGAACTGCCCCAGCTTCTCCGGCTCGTGGATCACAAGGACTACTTCTCCGCGTTTGGCGAAGACGCGGAGTTGATTGCCGAAGCCGTGTACAAAACGCTGCTGGTGCTCAAACAATCAGGATCCACCGTCTACGTGACAATTTCGCCTCAGGTGTTCGCGTCTGCTGCGCGTTACGCGTTGGTGGAGAACAGCTACAAGGTGGAGATCTACAACAAGCAGTTGCAGTTGGTGGTGACTGCCACGCCGGGAAACCTCGAGCGGTTGGCGGCCGAGTACGGGGTGGAGTTGGAGGCAATGCTCCGCGACGGTCTGACACCCATGGTAGCTGCAGTTAAGTTTTCTGCCGCCGCCGCCAAGAAGGTGGGCGTATGTTTTGTGGACTTGCTGAACCGGGCGATCCACGTGTGCGAGTTTGACGACAACGACCTTTTCTCCAACTTGGAGCTGGTGCTTTTGCAGGCTAACGTCAAGGAGGTGATCCTCCCGGCGCTGTACCACCCGGACCCGGCCGATGCGCTGTCGGCGGACGTGATCAAGCTTTTCCAGGTGCTCAACAAGATCGGGTCGCTCGTGGTGGGCTCAGTTAAGCCCGCGCTCTTTTCTGCCGCCAATGTGGCCCAGGACCTCGCCAAGATCGTGGCTGCTCCCTCCATCGATGCGGATGCCCCCAATTTTCTCGAACTTGTGTTGGCTTCCAAGGGTATCGATGCGGCGGAACACGGCTTGTCGCTCGCCGGTTGCAACGCCCTCGTGCACTACCTTGGGCTCTTGGCCGACGCCGAGGGGCCCACCTACTCCCTTGACAAGTACAATCTCTCCGCATTCATGAAATTGGATCTGTCCACGTTGCGCGCGCTCAACATCTTCCCCCCACCTCTGGCGGGCTTGGCGCTGTCGGCGGGCGTGGCGTCCATCTTTGACCTTTTGAACAAGTGTAAGACTGCCGCTGGCACGCGGTTGCTCTCACAATGGCTCAAACAACCGTTGACCGATGCCGGCGCCATTGCCGACCGCCACCGGTTGGTGGGTCACATGGTGGCCGACACCAACTTGCGGGTGTTTGTGGCGTCGGAGTGGCTTGCGCAGGTTCCAGATGTACGGCGGTTAGTGAAGAAGATGACAGCAGGGATTAAAAAACCAGCCGCGTCGGAAAACAAGAAGTTGGAGGAAGTGGTGCGGTTGTACCAGCTTGTGACCGCGTTGCCGGCGTTGGTGGACATGCTCCAGATGTCGACTGATGATTGCACTGACCCGGAAGTCAAGGCGTTGTGCCAGACCAAGTGGTTGGATCCGATTGTGGCCAACCAGCAGGCGTTGCTCAAGTTCCAGGAGCTCGTGGAGACAACAGTGGACTTGGCGCCGTTGGATGCGGCGTCCTCATCTGCCCTCTTGCACACCGACTTCAACATCCGCCCCGAGTTTGACGAGTCGCTTATTGTCATCAACAACAACTTACAGGCTACTTCGGCCCAGATCCAGGCGGCGCACCGTGCCGTGGGCGATGACTTGAATATTGACACGGACAAGAAATTGAAGTTGGAGAAGCACGTGCAGCACGGGTGGTGCTTTCGTGTCACCCGGATTGACTCTGCCATCTTGCGTAACACTGGCGACCGTTATATCGAGTTACAGACTGTCAAAGCCGGCGTATTCTTCACCACCAAGAAGTTGCGCACCTTGTCACAGCAGTACCTGGACTACTCCGCCGAGTACAATGCCAAGCAGCGTGAGTTGATCAAGGAGATTTTGGCCATCACTTTGACGTACCAGACGGTCTTTTTGCGCTTGTCGTTGGCTTTGAGCCACCTCGACGTGCTTGCGGCGTTTGCCAACGTCGCTATTTTCGCTCCGACCCCCTTTGTGAAGCCACGGTTGCACCCGCTTGCGCTGTCACTGGATTCGTCGGAATTTGCTGCCAGACGTATCAATCTCACTGACGCTCGTCACCCCGTGCTTGAGGTCCAGGACGACGTCAACTTCATTGCCAACGACGTGTCGCTCGCCAACAACGATGGTAGCTCTTTTGCGATCATCACTGGTCCCAATATGGGCGGTAAGTCGACCTATATCCGCCAGGTGGGAGTAATTGCGCTCATGAGTCAGGTGGGATCGTACATCCCGGCACTGGACGAGGACAGCGTTCCCGAGTTGCCGATCTTCGATGCCATTTTGTCGCGTGTGGGAGCGGGTGACTCGCAATTGAAGGGTTTATCCACGTTTATGATTGAGATGTTGGAGACTTCTTCAATCTTGGCGACTGCCACCGCTAACTCGTTGATCATCATTGACGAATTGGGACGTGGTACCTCCACCTACGACGGTTTTGGCTTGGCCTGGTCCATCAGCGAGCACTTAATTGCCCAAAAGCAGTGCTTCACCCTCTTTGCCACCCACTTCCATGAGCTCACGAAGTTGGCAGAGAAACACCCCGGCAAGGTGCAAAACTTGCATGTGGTGGCCCATATCGAGAAGAACGACGACGAGGACGACAACAATGACGACGACATCACGTTGATGTACCGGGTGGAGCCCGGCATTTCAGACAAGTCGTTCGGTATCCATGTGGCGGAGTTGGTGAAGTTTCCCACCAAGATCATCAACATGGCCAAGCGCAAGGCGTCGGAGCTCCAGCACATCAACACCGGCGGCGACATCGACCCTTACGTCAGCAGTAAGCGGAGCAAGTGTAGCACCGATGAGATTGCTGTTGGCGTAGAAAAGTTGAAGAAGATCTTGGTGGCGTGGAGAGCTCAGTGCGTCGACCCAGAGACGCAAAAGTGCAGCATGCTGTCTGCGGACGCCATTGGGTCTTTGCAGAAGTTGGTCGACGGAGGCAACGACAAGAACGACAAGTTCATTCTGGAAGTGCTCCATATGCTCTAGAGCTACACCAGGACAGTCCGAGGGACGGACCACGAGTACGATACGGGTATATTGACAGGGAGCAATATATGACAATATAACATGCAGCTACTGGTTCTTTTTATGCGTAAGGGCGGCCCTGTGGGCCTCCAACCCCAGGGGGTCGGTCAAAGTCAACAGAGGCAACCCCCACTGCTGCTCAAACCGGTAGAACTGGTTGATTCCTGTCAACCAGCAGTGTAAGTACTCCTCGTACACCAAGTAGAAGTACACCCCGGTGCCGGTGAGCAAGTGCCACCAGCCATGGCCCTCCAACACGAAGCCATATGGCATGCCCCACTCTCTCCGCTTGGAACGAGCCAGCTCGCAGAGGTGGATGTCCAAGTTCCACAAGAAGTACCCAAGCAAAAACGTGGACACGCCAATAAGCATGGTACGGTTCATTTTGCGCAACTCAGCGGGGTCACGCACATGTTTGCGAGCCAAAATGGCACTCTGGAAGATAATGCCCGCATTCAACACCGCATAGCCTGCCTGGTGGATGGTGGGGTTCTTGAAGTGCAAGTAGATGGCTGTAAGTAGGTTTGCGGCGAAGAAGATCCCCACGCCAATCAACCGCGAGTCCCTCGGCGGTTTGAACTCGGAGAAAACACTCCAGAATGGGATGCACGTGGCATAGATCATAGGGAGCTCGTCCAAAAGCTGGTATTCGTAGCGAAGCGTCATGTGGAACCACCACGAGCCCACTCCAACAAGCAAAAACCCAAACGCCAGGTAAATGAAGCGGTGGTCCAATTTGTTGCGCCACGCCTTGTAGATGGTGAGCGCCGCCAACACAATGAACCCGGAATTGGTCACGGTGTTCAACAGCTCGGCAATGTACGGCGAAACGACGTAGTTCTCCTCGCACCAGTCAATGGTGGAGGTGGGCACACCCCAGAATCCGTTCGATTGCTCGGGTGGGTACGGAATTGCAAAGGGAAGCATGACTCAAGCGATGAGCAAACAACAAACGGTGGGTGGGAAAGGAGAGCGCCAGCGGTGACACGAAATAACAAATGGGAAATAGGAGAAGTGAGGTAGCGCAATGGGGCACGCACGCGGCACATATATATAGGCGGGACCCACAGGTCTGGGGTTGCCCGTTCTGCACACAAACAGGGCCTCGGCTGTGGCGGCACCGTGGGAAACGGCAGAAGGGGCTCGGGAAGGTGGTTCCGGAAAAACCGGTTTGGAGAACAAAGACACGGCGGGGTGGGTTCTGCGGCGTTACTGCGGACATGTCGTATAATGCGTTGGGTGACTTGCACCCGGTGAGTTGGCGCGCGCGGTGAGAACGAATGATCCGGATCACCGCCGGACTCCACCGTTGGATGCAGTGGATACGGCAGACAAGTGATGGATGGGGGTTGGAGCCGGGCCACATGCAAAAAAGGGGACACGAGCTGGGTTTCTGAGCACGGGGCTGGGTGTATTCTATGGCATATAAAACCCTGGACCGGGTGAACTCGATACCTGTAATATATCGAGTTGAATAGGCAAGAAAAGATCGACTTGAATTGGCCACCGTCGGCGGCCCGATGGAATCGGCCACCGTCGCTACCAAGGTGGCGGTCTAATTACGCGGCTGGAACCCGCACTCGTCTCACTGGATGCAAAATGCCAATCAGCACTCCACCCACTCCAACCAGCACTCGTCATGGAATGGCCGCGTGGTGTACGCATCAACCATCACCATCTTCGCTTCGTCGCTGTCAGAAGCGGCAACCTGCGAGTGCAATCCAACAGGCACACCCGACGTCTGGCCCGCCAAACCAACCGCCGTTTCGATCTTTTCGTTGACACTGCACCAATCACGGCAAATGTCCGAGGCGAAACGCCAGTACAAATTGGCCACCGCCAACTTGATCTCCGCCCGGGCCAAGTTCAACCCCAAGCACATACGCACGCCCTTTCCAAACCCCATCATATACCGGTGCATGTGGGTGGTTCTGGCGTCGTAGTCCGCATCGGACTCGTTCGGGCCCTGGAGCCACCGCTCGGGAATGTAAAGGTCGGGGTCAGGGAAAACCGATGCAACCCGATGCATGGAATAAGGTTGCATGGACATTTCGGTGCCTACAGGCAAGGTGACGTTCTTTCCCCCCACCACAAGGTCGTAGGCACTGCTCGTGACCCGCGGCTCACTGCCCGGAATGGAAGCATGCACCCGCATATTCTCGTGGGTCAAAGCCTCCAAGTACGGAAGACTGTCCACTGCCTCCAAGTCGGTGATGATGTCGGAGTGGGATTTGGACTCACCAAAGCGGGCCCGGATTTCCGCCCGAAGCTTCGCCTGCCTATGCTTGTTGGCAGGCCGGGAAAGCTCGTAGGTCAAGTATGTCAACTGGATGGCGGTGGTTTCGTGGCCGGCGAAAATATTATCCGTAAGCGAAGAGTAGGCGTACTTTCCCTTGAGTCCGTTCTTCTTCAACGTTTCCAACGTGGACAAGTTCTGCTCCGGCTTGGGTTCGGGCACATTTTCCTCCGCAAGTTGGTACAACTGCAACTCCCACGACTCGATAAGGGCTGCCGCCTTGAGCACCGCCAGTGACGCGGCCCAATTCCAAAACCGCGGCATCAAAGTGGTCCAAAACGTCATGTCGACAATCATGCGGAATGGAATGAGATAGTACCGGTCCTCAGGCTTGACCAACATCTGGGTGCCGTTCTTAACTCCCAATTCAAACCCGCTGATCATATCCATGGCAAACGCACCAAAGAGCGAGTGCACATCGATACCCAAACCGGAAGACTTCCCCTTTGGGTTGAACCAGTCGGCACCGCCCTCGGCATAACCCTTCCCGTGGATGTTGTGGGCCAGACGAGCGTTGATCATATCTGGCTCCGATCCGGTGGCAGAAGAACGGTACACCTGCAGAATCAACTGGGTGACTTTCTCCACCATATTATTGCGGGTGGTGTTCTTGGAACTCAAAATAGCAGTCTTGGAGTACAAGTGTTGCGTCATGCGTCTGAATTTGAGATGATTTTTATTGTCCAAACTGGCAAACATGTTGGGGAACGGGCCATGGTTGGTGAAGTTGCCGTAGAATTGCGCTTTGGGCATGTTCTTGACGTAAATGTCATTGAGGTACTTGAGGTCCTCATTGCACGACACCGCGGTGGGCGAAAGAACAACCACATTGCCGTATTTGGCGTGGAGATCATGGATTTTGTTGATCCACCGGTGTTTTCTCTGTCCTTCCAACGCCGGGAGATGCGATACCCGGTGCCAGTACGGGCCCGGAATATGTCTGAGCGGAGACAAATAGAATGGGTAGACGAAGAACTTGAACAACGCCAACGCGGCTATAACCGAGATCAAAATAGCATTGGGATTGTCATATGCCATCTGGGCACAAGAAATGAGTATTTCTTTCAACATGGCGTGGTGGAGGTGAATGCCATTGTGAAGATAAACAGACTTTATAAGTGGGTGCCAATTCCGCGCTTGGACCGTTTTGGCAGTGGATTCCGCGCGCAAAACTCGCGCTGCCAATTCCGTTTTGTATCACCACCACCATACGCCTGACAATGGGCGGTGAAATTTGAAGAAAAACAATGGATAAGAAAAGCAAAACTAGGAATGCACAACTGAGACGGTGGAATTGGAAAATGAAATTCACGAGTTGAAATTGGGGTGGTGCAACTGTTACGGGGAGATGAGTTTGGGCGATATTTGTCGTAGATAAGGAAACCAATGCGGGTGCGCGCATTCTACGCGAGAAAGAGGGTCAATTCGCGGCTTCTACCACTTTAGAAGCTAGGAATTCCGTCTAGTGACCACGGGCAAAAACAAAAGAGAGTAAGCGATTCCAGTAAAACAGTAAGCCCATCATGTGACCCCAGGCCTTCAGACAACAACGAATACAATTGATAAGCTTATCGTGGTCAGAGATAACAGGCTATGTGCATACCTAGGACCCAATCACGTTATATTCATACAACCACCTTTCCACAATTCTTAACCTACTTTGCACCCACTTTGAACCCATCGTATTTTTGCCCATCCTTGACCGTTTTTATACCCATTCTCCACCCATGGCACCCTATTCTACACCATCTAACCGTTTCCAATATTCCATTTTACACTTTATGTACTACCAGCCAAGTACTGCGCGAACTTGGACGTTTCGTGAATTCCACACTCGGTCTTCGCTTGTCCCTTCCATCTACCTGCTCTTTCATCTTCGCCTTCAGCAACAGGAACAGTGGAGTGCCAGTCTCCCACAGACTTATATCCCACATCCAATAATTCGTTGTACGGAACATTGTTTTCCACAATATATGCCTTCACCCGGGCAAAGTCCCAGTCCCACAATGGGTTAATTTTGATCGTCCCACTGGTCTTCTCAACCTCAATCACTGGCAACGCCGCACGGGCACCACCTTGGCTCTTTCTTCTACCGGTAAGCACCACCTGGACTCCAAGCTCCTTGTATGCACGCTGGGCTGGTTCCACCTTGACAAGGAAGTCGTACATTTGGTCGTTGGTTTCCCACAACGAGTCACCGTGCTTTTGGGTGAACTCTTGCTCCGTGCTCAATCCATCAGGAGTATACACATGCAAGTTAGGGTTGTATTTTTGCTTCACCTTTTCCACCAAATCGTAGGTTTGAGGAAAGTGGTGCAACGTGTCGATGAAAATCAAGTCGACCGGGTCCATTTTGCTCTTGGAAAGCATGTCCAAAATTACCAATCCAGTAAGACCAAAAGCAGTGGTTTGGTACAAACCCGGAAACGTGACTGCGGCCCACACCAAGATCTCCTCTGCAGAAAGCTTGACTAGGGTTTTATTAAGATGATCAATGTGTTGTTGAGTGAGTTCGACCATTTTGCCAGAAAAAAACTAGTATGGACACTGATTACTAAACCACCTAAAACTGACTGGAACCGCCTCTATGATATTTAGTCACGTGTAGTTACGAAAGAGCCACTTTTCACCAGGCTGGATGGATACTGCAGATAACCAGGAAAAATAAGATGAAGTCAGTAGCAAGAAAAAGCAATTTCCGAATCCATGTTTCTTTTTGGGGTTCGCCAGGCTCCATGGTTGATTGCCGGTCTGCTACTCAATGGCAGAACTGACACATAGAATTAGCGCTGTCATCCAAAAAAAAGAAAAAAAAAAACTTTACGATACTAATGCTTCGCGACCAAGGCGCAACAATTGAAACCCTCCACAGCAACCTAATTTGCCAGCAATTCGGAAAAACCTATACATCTACGCACGTTCCGAGAGAACATTTGTTTGACACAAATCGCATTCCAAATCCATACATCTCGAGCACTTGGTGAAAGGTTTCCACTTGCCGTCCTGTATATACACATCACACCCATCGTTCGTCCTGGGTCAGGTCACGATTGGCTTGTAGAATGAGCACTACATGCTAATGAATCCGCAAAGCAAGTGTTTGAGGCATTTTTTCGTGTTTATGGATTCGCGTCACTCTGCGTAATGTCGCATTTTTATACGTTAGTCGCGAAATATGCTCCTTCTGCTCCTTTCGGGAAAAATTATCGAGGTATACGTTAAGGGAAGCAATATTTGCTCCTTTTGTCTCTTTCCTCCAATCTTTATTCCTGTATCACCAAATGTTTTGCGCATAAACGGCACCTTCGACGCCAAAAACATTGAACCGCTTTTCTGCCGGAAAATTCACCGAACCCGTCATTTACGTTTCGAGCACGTTAAGCGAAGTAGTCATTCATTCTAGTTTAACCCGAACTAATCGAATATATTAGTTCAGCCGAGATCAATTGATTATTTCAACTCAACCTAAACTAATTGAACATTTAAGGTAAACCCGAATCAATTGAAACTACCAAATTGCGCCTCACAAACGACACGCGACGTTTTTGTACAAATAATGGCTAAACTTTGCTCCAGAAATTTCCATTCATGCCAAACATCATCACTCCAAGCAATATGTCCTTTCACTATTGGTCCTCCCACGGATTTTCCGGAAGCCGCATCGTACGTCACTCTGCTTAAATTCAAACTTTCATCGTATACACATCGAACGCCGACGACCGAACTTGAGTGTCGGGAACCGCTAAGTCAAAGTCTAGCCACCAGTAAAGTTCCTTCAAAATAAAGGAAGAAGGTTCGAGGGGCCACACGCTGGGAATTTAATTGTATAATATGTCGTTTAGTGAAAATCATATGGTACCATCTTCACCGGGATGCACCGAGTCCAAACTATTTGGTAGAGCGAAGGAAGTCGGCAGGGGACATCATATTCCTGCACAACGCCACTCTAGTAGCTTACCCAGAGTGGAAAGAAGCGTTGGGCCCGTTCGAGATATCGATCGCGAGATAAGCATTTCACGCCTAACATTAATTTTCTAGTCAAATATTTTCGGACAATGGCGGTGTCCGTACTCGTCATTCGCCACGTGAGAAGATCATGTGGAAGTCAATCATGTGTAACACCAGACGGATCTCGTCCATGCAGGTGGTGCCGATTGAGTTAACGACATATGCATGAAACTACGAGGTTTCTCGTATCGTCGATGTGCAACTGACTTGATTGCTGTTCGTATACGACCATTTCCAGGGATGGATCAATATTTAGTCGATTCTGCCGGGCCAAAATACCACGCAAATCTTCCATAATCCTCTTTCAGACCATTGAATGTATGTGTGAGGCGCCAGAAGATAAATGCGAGTAAGCCTCGGTGTAAGGGGAGATACATGCACGTTACGATGTGTTCGCACAGATAAGTCGTATGCTATAAAAGACGCGGCATTCTCCACAGTTCGATAATGGCCCCCTACCTGCTTAATTATGGGACTACGAATGGTTTCTGTATCTCCCGATCCGACTCAATCCTCATACCCATTGCCATCGCAGACACCATTCCCGGAAGGAGACCCACCCGGGGCCATTTCACGTGAAGACCGGCGTATGATTGAACTCCAACAATTTTTGGCCAAATTCCAAATTTCATTGGAGCGGAGATTGGAGGAAGCAAGGAAGCATGCGCAGATGTTGCACCTGGCGTCGCTGGGATAATTTAACGGAAATCAAGGTTCCGCAGTTCCAACCGCGCGGGGTAGTTGAGGAACGGTGAATCGAATTGGAATCGTGAGTAGCATGTGGCGAAGACCGGACTTCCACCCCAAATTCTAGAAGGGGGTCAAATATAACTAGCGCCAGTTTCATTCCGGAACGGGTTACGGGACAATGGGCGTTTGTTACCATGCATGGGGATGCACACGGATGCAACCCCATTTCGCACCCCCAAAAGAGAACACGCACCTCCGTTGCATGCCGTACCACGGTCAAGGACAGACCAATGGTGCCGCCCGCACGCCGGCGAAAAGGTTAAATGGTGCAACGACACAAGGAATCACCTGCTTTGTATTGTGCGCCGATACCTGCAGCCGCCAAGCGTGAGCAAAAATTACATAACGGTACACAAGGTATTTAGAGCAAATTAACCTACCTGTTCGGGGGATGAATATGCTCGCCCCCATGACAAGCAGAAGGGTATAAAGATGACAAGAAGACGTGGATCACGAAACATTCTCAAGAAAAAATCGTCAATAATTGACAACGAAGCACTATCAAATGTCAATGGACCAGTTAGTTGCCAGAATGGACATGGGGGGAGGAAGCATGTCGTCAGCCAAACCTAGTTGCAAGATTTCCATGCTTTGGAATTGGTATACTGTGGACACTTGCTTTCTTTCCAGATCGTGGCACAACTATACGAAGGGGGCCTTTGCCGGTTCTTGTGTCGGAGTCTTTTTCTTGGTGATGGCGTCGCAGTGGTTGCACCGGTTTGCCCGGGAATACGATTCCGCCATCATTGAACGGAATACTCGAAGAATGTCCATGTTTGACGATTCGAAGGCAGAAGTGGATTCGCAGGAACTGCCCGTGATTTCCACTCCCAATCCCGCCCTACACGCCCTTGGACATCGGTGGCTCTTTGCCGGTAGTCCTGTGGCTGGAGTGATGGCGCTGCCATTGGAACACTTGGTGAGATGTTTGTTGTTTGCCATTGAGTGGGGATTATCCTACATTATCATGTTGTTGTTCATGTACTATAACGGGTACATCATTATCTGCTGTATTCTCGGAGCGTTTTTCGGTCGGCTTTTGTTTACGTATAATGAGCCGTTGAATGGTTCATGTCTCAGCGACTCGCAAGATATGGATAAGAAATGCTGCCGCTGAGCAGAAACTCCAAACAAACGAGTTGGTTTGGCTTTAGAGTGAGATTGAAATGTCGTCGCCTACGGATTGTGTATCATCACTATTAATGGAATAAAGTCACTTCGTTAGCAAGAAATGCCTAGTGCGAAATAGGCTAAGGTATGGTAGACAAAGGCAATCATATAAGCCGCAGGCAGCCAAAAAATCAAAAAGAAACAAGAAAAATCAACGAAAACCAGAAAAGACAACAAAAAACCATCAACATCAAAACTTTCCACCAAACCCCCAAAATAAACCGCTGTCCACTAACTGGCCACACTAGTCACCATCACTACCCCGCGGTTTCAAGAGGTACGGATGCGTACATCGTATTACCGCGCGCACTTAGTGTCACCTTCACTAAGCGCCTACTACTCCATGACCAGACCCAATCCCGCCACTTTTGGTGGCGCAATGCAAAGTCTCAACTTAGACATCCCCCAATTTGACCCTAGCACCATTCGCCGTATGCAGTACCCCGAGTTGGCACGCACCAAGCGCACAGTGGAAGATACGCTTGAAACTCTCTTTGATGTGTTACAAAACACATACAAGTGTGATATGTCGTCTCCACTTGTGGTGGACGGGTTTCCTCGCAACGATGTAGATGTTGTGAGTGTGCGGCTTGTTCGGACAAACATTATTCGCCTTCGGAATGACCACTCGCTCGTGTTGGAGATGCTCGAGAAGCAGTTGGAGCAGAGGCTTCTGGCGGGTCTGAACCAGGGCATGGCAGCGCTCCAGATTTCCGATTTGGATTTGCCCCCCGTGGCTGCAAAAACACCATTTGCTACGGTTCGGGAAGTGGCCCCTGGTGGGCCGGCGGAGGCGGCGGGGTTGCAGGTGGGCGACCGCCTCACGGTGTTCGATCGCGACATCGATGCGAGCAACCACCAGCGGCTCGCGGCGCTCGCCACACGGGTGCAGGCGAAGCTTGGGCGCGCCCTTCCGGTGCAGATTGTGCGCCTCGGGCGCGCGCACACGCTTACTCTTGTGCCGGCCGCCAATTGGGGTGGGCGCGGAGTACTCGGGTGCCACCTCGTGCCGTGCTAGTCACACAGTGACGCTATTACAACGTGGAATTTGCAGCCACTTTGTTGTCTCCGCTTTGCCTACGCACAGATGCTCACTACTGAATGCCTCTGCTTCTTTGCCACCTTAAACCTCTATACCTCTACGGTGCGTGTTTGCCTGTCCGTGCATTCATGATTTGGTTAACCCCCGTGCAACGTCGACGTGAACGTGAACACATCGCCCGACTCCACCTCATAATCCTCCATACCCTCTAATTCCCAGTCGGTATCGTTGATAAGCACCAAGATACCTGTGCGCACCGTGCCTTCTTCGATAAACACGGGAATGTCTTTTGGATCGGTGATCACCGCAGTGGTCACATGCTGAATGAGGTCTTTCATGGTCGCTGTACCTTCTTCCATTGGGAGAACTACCTTGTGCTCACGCACGTGGTTGGAAATCACGTCGAGTCCGCCGAAAAACTCCACCTTGACTTTGATCATTGGAGGTGAGATGAGCTCAGTAGAGTGTTTTCGCGCGCGCACTTACGTGGCGGGCTTTGGCCTTGGGGAGATTTTTGTTTTTCAGCAGATGATTACATTGCCATGTATTTGGGTGAAACTGTCGCATATCGGCTAATACCGACGCCTTATTTGGATGCATTCGATCCACTTTGGCCGCTCTAAGTCTTCAACCCCATACGAAACCACTAGGTGAAACACACATTATATGCACCCCACAAATAGCCGGACAGGTGTGGTTTCATAGAACGGCAAATCTGGTTGGATTCAGCACGTCGTGAAACAAAAACATTACCACGTAAATATTATACTTAATACCGATGTTTACAACTCGGATTTCTTCTGCACTTCCGTATTCTTTCTCGGATAATCGGTCTGATCCTCCGATCAAATATCGCGTCGCACTGCCCCAAATCACTCACTCCGCCAAAAAACCGAGACAGCCAAAATAATTGGAAAAAAAAGAGACCAATGTGTCTAATTATGACTAAATCACAGACGACTGTAAACCAGAAACCCTTGTCCGCCACCTGTTCAGCACCCGGCCACCGGTCTTGAATCACCGTCCTGCACTTAGCCAACAACCCACCACGTATCTCTCTTTTCCATTCTCACTTGCCCAATAATGCTCTACTCTCCAATTGGCCGCGTGTTGACGCTTTTGACGCTTGTGGCATCTGCCGTGGCTTTGTCCGCGCAGAACACAGTCGTTAACCAAGTTTTGGTTGTTTTTGACCCGAAACTCACCGAGAACCCGGAGGAAGCGGCACAAATGTTCAACCTCAAGGGAAACTACAACGTGTCCACCATTGCATACTCGGAAAACACCGCAGATCTTTTCATCGGCGAGGGAGCACTCTACCACCACTTGGTGTTCTTGCCCTCCACCAAAAAGCTGTCTGGGCTCAAGAATATTGTCGACAAACACCAATTGCTTGAGTTCTTCAACAAGGGCGGTAATGTTGTGGCGGTTAGTCTGGCGAAGAACACACTTCCTGAGGAGGTGCGGGCTTTCTTGGGTCAGGCGGGCATTTATCCAGCGCCCAAGGCCTACGCTGTGGACAGCCACTTTGACCCGGTGCACGTGAGCTCCGCCAACGTGGTCAACTCGGTGATTTACCCGCTGGTGGCGGACGTGCCATACGACGGCACTGCTGCGCTTTTGTCCAACAGCCCTCACTTGGTTCCGTTAGTGTCGGCGCCCAAGTTGTCGTTCTGTGCCGATCCTAGAGAAGAAGTGCTCACTCAAGACAAAACCTGGACTGTGGGCGAGCAAGGGTTCTTGGCGGCGGCATTCCAAGGCTTAAACAACGGCCGTGTGGCATGGTTTGGCTCGGAGAGTTTGGTCACTCCTGATGTGCTTCTGTGGGTGTTTCAAGAGCGTGGGGTGTTGAAGTTGCAGTTTGTGGAGCACTACAAGGTTCTGGAGCCGGGCCACACCGACCGCACGTTGTACCGAATTAAGGATGAGGTTTACTACACTGTGGGTGTGTCTGAGTACGTGAACGAACAGTGGGTGCCATTTGTGCCTGCTGGCGACGATGTCTTGCAATTGTCATTCAAGATGTTGGATCCATACCAGAGATTGAACTTGACGCTTTTGGGTCCCGGCAGTCTGACTGAAAACGGACCTGACGACTTGAGTATCTTCTTTGTCCAGTTCACTCTTCCCGACCACCACGGTATGTTCACCTTTGAGTTGGACTACAAGAGAGATGGCTTGTCCTTCCTCGAAGACAAGCGCATTGTGGCGGTGAGACACTTGGCCAATGACGAGTACAAGAGATCGTGGGAAATCACCAACGCGTGGATGTACATGTCGAGCGCGGCTTTGGTGGTGACGGCGTGGGTGGTGTTTGTTGCGTTGTTCATGTTTGTTGGACCAGCCAAGGTGGAGAAGAAGCAAAAGGTGGAGAAGAAGGAAAAGTAAAAAAGCAAGTATATCAATCTAAAGATGTGGCCGTGATTCACAGCCAAGATAATTCTGCGCTGACTGTAGAAGACCAGGGGATAAAGTGGTTTTTATGCCAGTGATGGATGGTGCGTTAGACTGAAGAAAAGCAAGACGCATAGACAGGGAACGTCACAGAACAACGAAATCCCGATAAAAGAGGTATAGCTGAAAGTTGAAGTTACGAAAATGAAGGCACAGCTGAAAGTGCAAGGAAAGAAAATTTAAACGAAAGAGACCGTACCAACCGTTAAGGAGCGTGAAACACCAGCAAATGTATTTCTGATACTTTGCCAAAATTACTATTACCGTTAATGTTGAGTATGTTGAGTACCAAACTGCATAGTGTCTACATAGTAGACACGGTGCAATCTAGGTACGATAACGGACTGGACCTTAGGGTGAGTGT
>JAJMCU010000105.1:0-29897 GCA_030573135.1 Clavispora asparagi | reverse complement strand
TATGCAAATAAATCCACTTTTCCACCTCCCCCAACTCCCGTTGTGTCCCTCCACTGCCCCAAATCGCTCGTGTTCCTCTACTTCTGCCTCCATCGGATTCGGGTGCTTCTCCGGTCCCGCGGTGCTGCAGGTGGGCGCGGCCCCATCCATATGGCAGAGCACCTACTCCATCTTCCACCACTCTGGCCATGGATGACACCACCCGCTCGCTCCTCCGGTTTGTTGCCCGAGGATTCTACTCGCGTCCGTACATCTTGATTCTCGATGCGGTGCTCCTCCACTCGGTGCTCTCCGAAGACGATCTCATCTACCTTCTCGGCATCCACCGCAAAGAGCTTAGGTCCCTCTGCAACAAGTTGGTGGACGACCGCATCATCGCATCGCACAACCAGAAGGAGGAAAACCCGCAGCAGCGGCTCACCAATCGCACATACTACTACATCCACATCACCGAAGCTATCGACGCCATCAAGTGGAAGGTGCATTCGATCGTGTCGTCGATCAAGGACGAAATGTCGCTGTACGGCAACCCCCACGGCTACGTGTGTCCGCGGTGCGGCAAGAAGGTGAGCCAGCTCGATGCCATCTCGTTGCTCAGCGAAGATGGCTCCAGTTTCATCTGCGACAACTGCGCCTCGGTGCTTGTGGAAGACGACTCGCTGCAGCAGGCGTCCATCAAGCAGGAAAAGTTAGAGAAGCTCATGCTCCAGGTGGACCCGATCATCGGGTACTTGAAGAAGATCGACAACTCCGACGTGGACGACAACACGTTCGAGATGGCGTTGACCAAGGCCATTCCCGCGCAGTCGGGCTCCACCGCATCCTACACCATGTCCAACCGGGTGCCAGGTAAACTGCGGGCGCAGATCTCCCAGTCGCTCCAAAACGCGGCGTCCAAGGCCAATGCAACATTACATGTGTCCATCACCGCCAGCGACGAGAACTACGAGCGCGAGCAGCAGGAGAAGGAGAGCCGCAGACAGAAGTTGGAGCAGAATGCGTTGCCGTCGTGGCACTCGTCCTCCACCGTGGGGCAAGACAGCAGCTTCGGGGTGCCAAAGGACGATGTGGCGGATGTGGGGATGGACGATCCGATGGCGATCAAAGCGGAGGATGCCGAGGTGGTGGAGCCGGAGAGCCACTTGACGGAGGCGGAGAAAAAGGAGAAGGAGCAGCAGGACGTGCTTGCGGCGTACTATGCGGACTTGGCGGAGCAGGAGGCGGACGACGACGACGACGATGACGACGACGACGAGTTCGACGACTTTGAGGATGTGTAGGTTCTTCTACTTGTGTGTCTGTGGGTCGCCCGCGTCTACTGTCGATGTCCGTCTGGATCCATCTCTGGGCTTCCCTTGGTCTGGATCGACTTCTCATCCCCTCAGCTCACCTGACTTCTTCCTCCACTCTGCATGGTACGGTGTCGCGGCACTGATAGCCTGAGTCTGAGTCATCTGCAAGACCGCGCCGCACTCGGCCTGCGCACCATTTTCCACCACAGTCGCATCTCTCTACCCCAACCATGTCCTCCGATAAAAAAGTATGTAACGGTAATCCCATTTTTCCTCGCTCTCGCTAACCCCTAGTCCGTCGATCCGATCAAGTCATTCATCGCCGGTGGCACTGCCGGCGCCATTGAGGGTATCATCACCTACCCGTTCGAGTTTGCCAAAACCAGATTGCAGTTGGTAGACAAGTCGTCCAAGGCGCTGAGAAACCCGTTGGTGTTGATCTACAACATCTCCAAGACCCAGGGCGTCGGCGCTTTGTACGTGGGGTGCCCCGCGTTTGTGGTGGGCAACACGGTCAAGGCGTCGGTGCGGTTTCTTGGGTTTGACTCCATCAAAGCGCTCTTGGCCGATAAGGACGGCAAGCTCTCAGGACCCCGCGGTGTGCTTGCGGGTTTGGGTGCGGGGTTATTGGAATCTGTGGTGGCGGTCACGCCGTTTGAGGCCATTAAGACCGCGTTGATCGACGACAAGCAGGCGGCCAAGCCCAAGTACCAGAACGGGTTGGTGTCGGGAACTGTGAAGCTTGTGCGGGACTTGGGGTTCAAGGGAATCTATGCGGGTGTGCTTCCGGTGTCGATGCGGCAGGCGGCCAACCAGGCGGTGCGGTTGGGAGCGTACAACTCCATCAAGACCATGATCCAGCAGGCGACCAACACCAAGCCCAACGAGCCGTTGCTGTCTGCAGCGACGTTTGCGGTGGGTTCGTTCGCGGGAATCATCACCGTGTACTCCACCATGCCCATCGACACGGTCAAGACCCGGATGCAGGCGTTGGGGGCTGACAAGCTCTACTCGTCCACGTGGAACTGCTTTGCAAAGATCTTCCGCGAGGAGGGCTTGTTGACGTTCTGGAAGGGTGCCACGCCGCGTCTCGGGCGCTTGGTGCTCAGTGGCGGAATTGTATTCACCATCTACGAGAAGATGTTGGTGTTGATGGCATAAATAACTAGCATACTATACACGATTTTGACTGTTAGCGGAGCACCAGGAGCGGGGTATATCAAGTGGCATTAAGCCAGTGTGCCAGTGGCAATTAGCCAGAAGCATGGAGTACGCCAGTAGTACCCGGTGGTGTCCATGAATGCATATTGTCAATGGGAGCGTCGGCGTCGATCATGAGTGACTGCATTAGTCCGACAGCGGGTCGGAGGCAGCCTCAGTCGACGTGTGCGTCACCGGCTGTGCTGGCGGCGCCAACATCCCCTGCTCTGTCTGCTTCACCCGGTAGAATGCCACGGCCGCGTGAATCACCATGAACCCGCCGAAAACGACCAAGCCGTAGGCGAGGTACGGCAAGCGCGACACCACGCCTGTGGTGGCAGCGTCCAGGTTCTGCTGGAACCCCAGCACAAATGTGTCCACGCGGCCACCGCTCTTGATCGACAGCGACATCGAGATGTCAAACAGGTTCGGGTTGTCGGGAAGGTAGCGCGGCGGGATCTTGTCGGGACTACCGAGGTTGGTAGGCAAAATGCTGTAGCCGTAGGTGATTAAGTAGATGCCAAGACCCGCCCGCGAGCCGTGCTTCGCCGCATGTGACGTGTGGAGCAAGTAGCACAACAAGAACCCCACGAGCTGGAACGCCACCGTCACGAGGATGTTCCACACAAAGTTGGCCATATTGCCCACAGGCAACCCCTGAACAAACACCTCGTCCTCGTACACCGGCCCCATCATTGTTGACTCCCAGTACTCCGGCGCCGCGTCCGCCGCCGCCTCCTCGTACGATGGCGGATGCTGTTCCTGGACAATGCGGTTGGACTCGGTGTCGGGCTTGGCCATGAGGTTTCGGAACACACCGTCGGTGCCCTGCCCCACGAACCGGCCCGGCACGTTGGCCTGGAGCCGTCCGGTGGTGATGCCGTTGCTGAGCCGATCGTATGTCTGGCGGAACGGGAACACGTAGTGCATCACGTTCAACGCCCGTTGCTTCGCGGAGAGCCCAGGAGGCAGTTGCGCCTCTAAATCGCCGTCACCCATGGGCCCCAGAACCATGTCAGGGCTTCCCAGCCCCACGTTGGCCGAGCTGCTGGCCTCAGGCGGCAGTAGGGGCACACTGGGGTTGGGGTAGGCCATGCTGTCAGGGTCGTGTTGCAGCGAGTGCCGCTGGTTCTCTGTGTCGGAGTCGTCGTTAAGGACGTTGTGAAGCGCGGCATAGCTGCCGCGTTGCTGGTCGGAAGACACCATGGGGTAGAGAAGAAGTAGTGGTACGGTTACTAAGTGTAGATGTTTCCTGCACCGGCCGCGGGCTCACGGTGACTGCGGCCGGTTTCTATGGGGAAGCAGATTGTGTCATGGGCACGGGAGAGGGAGGGGGTGGAATGGACAAACAGGTGATGGTGGTGCTAGGGTATGACAGTGGCGCGGTTTCCGGTGGTATCGAGGGGAATTCGATTTTTGCGTTGATGTTGTGTGTTTGGTTAAGTGGGTCGCATTGGCAATAATTTCCTAGAACCACCACACATGCACCAAAACTCGCACAATCCTCAAACATTGCAATTGGTTCACCTACAACAAATAGGGAACAAATGCACCAAAGTAAAAATAAATGGAACATACACGCCAAATTTCCCGGAATAAAGTACTGGCAAAGCCCCGCGTCGGTCAACTCAACCGCATTTACCAGGGCATTCATAATGGAATAACCTATTACTAATTACACTATGGCTTATTGTGGTATGTTATTCGAATGGCCATCGCATATGACTGCATTATTTCCTCAATGTGGCCCAAATGCTCCGTCCAAAAGTCGCCACCGTCTAACCGATACATCGCCATCGCAGTGTTTCCGATTATCCACGGCCCACGGGTTAATGCTCGTTTGGGAAAACGTCCCTCACAATAACGTCAGCCACGTTTCTATCCGGTACGTCATTTATCTAGGTGTCAATGTGCAGATCCAACCGTGCTATTGTAGTGATGATGTTCCGCTCAAAATCATTCCCCCACGTCAAACGGCCCATTGTTTCCTCATCGATTCAGCCAATTGTGTCAGCTCGGCATATGCCCCTTCTCCCAGGGGCCTTTGATTGTTTCACCCGTGTCTGAGGTTTCCTCGGTTCTGTTTCCAGGCACCGTCATGCACGGCGGCAGCTTGTCGCTATTTGGAGACAACGTGCGCGGTGCGCACCTTCTATAACCCATGTGGGTGCAATAAACCGCCTCGTGTATTTATACGACTATCTATTCTTGAATACCTAGGAAGCAATAATTCTTCCCCCACCACCAACCTTTCATGAATTTGCTACTATTCCTACTCCCCCTTGTGTCGGGTCTCAATATCTTGATCTCCTCCACCGACTCGTGGGTATCAAAAAACCCCAGATATCTATATCGTGCGTTAGTGGATAAGGGCCACAATGTTATGTACGTGGGTCCATTACACGCCCATAATAACAACAACGACAACAACGACAACAACGACAAGGATAATCTATTACGCAAGCGCGACGATGGCGAGTCCACAAAACGGTCTGTTGGAGGTCATTTTGATCATTTGATGGATGCGCTGCAGCAATACTACAAAAACTACAGAAAAGTGAAGACCTTGGCCAGAGGGGCCAAAAGCGTCCTCCGCAAAAAGGAATTGGATGCTTTTGAGAAGGAATTTGAGGCACAAACCATCGTTGCGGAGTCGTTCATGGGGCAGGACCCTTTGAACAGAGACTTTTGGTATGTCGCCGGTACCCCACTCCAAGCACTTTCGCTTGCATTCAGCGAAATCCTTCCCAAATATGCACCATTATTCACTCCCGACTTGGTTCTCATCGGACCAAATGAGGGCCTTCATTTGAGTTCTAGCACAGCAAGTGGTGAATTCGGCTTTTCGATGGAGGACTTGGCCGTCAAGGACAACCAAGTGGATGCCATGGTGCAGCTCGCAAAAGTGAACCAGTACCCAGTGATTTCTGTTTCGGTCAAAGACGAGGATAATATTTACTACGAAGACGAAACTTTCTTCAACATCGAAGAGCCAAAGTATGAAGACTTGTTTAAAAACAATGCCATTTCTCAGAATATCAAGTTTGTCAACGAAAAGGTTACGAAGCTCGTTGACGATTTAGCTTTCAACTTGGACAGCTATGTTTCCCTCAATGTCAACTTCCCATCGCTCAACCATAAGGAGTCTACTTGCTTTATCCGTGGCTCTGCTGCCCCAGAG
Organism: Clavispora asparagi; assembly: GCA_030573135.1. NCBI lineage: Eukaryota > Fungi > Ascomycota > Pichiomycetes > Serinales > Metschnikowiaceae > Clavispora > Clavispora asparagi. The sequence continues at coordinate 24,224 of JAJMCU010000105.1, read as the reverse complement.
TTTGTCCAGGTGACGCGCCCAGGATCTGACACTGGTGCATTCGGAAAGATTTTGTCTGTTCCTGAAGTACAAATCATAGATAAATTGGTCACTTTTGGAGACACAATTCACTTTAAAGTTTCAGAGGAGTTGAAAGAGGTGAAGCAAATTCGTTTAGTGGAGCAATTGCGCATGAAGTATCTCATGCTCAATGAGGCTGACGGAGAAAAGAAGCAAAGCAGAGACGAATTTGAGAACCCTGAGGAGATGGAAGCGTTGAAAGACTGTAAAATTGCAGTGGCAGTCAATCATCTCACGAGAGGAAACAACTTGGACAAGTTCTTCTTGGACATTGCACCTAACAGTTAGTGTTTCGACCTTTAATTGCTGGCAATCATTGGACATCACCAATTATGTATCATTACAATAAATTCCTTCGCTTGAGTAATTTACTTGATTCTGTAGATCTCTAGTGTTTTCAAACAATTCTAGAATTAGACGAGTCTACGCAAGATGGATATTTTTTAATTCTTGGTTTTGACATTGAACAAAGTGTGTATCAATTGATAACTAACAAGGCCGTGCGACAATAGGGCCCGGAGAACAGAACGCATTCGCACGTGACGACTATCAGTGTGGATACAGCCTTACATCCAGTTTTTCAATTTACAACGACCACACATCGATATCAATGCCATCTAAACCTTCCGATTCGGCATCATATGCTAGCATCGGCCAAAATGACCAACGGAAGTATTCCAAGCTAGGGACACTTTCCTGCATTTCCCTTATCACGAACAAAATGATTGGCACGGGCCTATTTAGCACACCTTCCATTATTTTCAGGTACTGTAATGGCAATGTTCCGCTTTTTCTTTTCCTATGGCTTTTGGGTGCATTTATCATATTCTCGGGTCTCTTGATATATCTCGAGTTTGCATTGAACCTACCATTTAAGAATGGAGGAGAAAAGAACTATTTGCTCCGTATATTCCCATCACCAAAAGGCTTGAGTGGCTGCACCTACGCGTTCCAGATGGTGTTTTTGGGCTTCAGTTCAGGAAACTCGTTTGCATTCGGAAAGTATGTCTGTTACGCTTTTATGGGAGAGCAAGCGGTAGAAGACACCTGGGCCGCAAAGCTTATCGGAGTGGGCTGTATCAGTTTTTGCATCTGGCTTCATATAAAGTACCCGAATCTGGGAACAGCACTTTTCAATTTCCTTGGAATATTTAAAATTGTCATTCTCTTCCTCATCATCAGTATCGGCTCCCTAGTGGCCGTCGATGCCATTGAAGTGCGCCAGCTAGAAAACACACTTCCGAAGTATGTGCAAAAGTCTTCCAATGATTTTTATTCCATATCTGTGGCGTTGTTAGAAATTGTCTACTCTTTCAAGGGCTGGGAAAATGCCAACTATGTCCTCCTGGAAATCTCTGACCCATATCATGTACTTACAATTGCGGCCCCAATGGCAGTTTTGTTAGTGACAGTGCTCTATTTCTTGGTTGTCGTGAGTTATCTTATTGTGATTCCAAAAGATGAATTGCTCTCAAGTGGTGTTTTGGTTGCGGGAATCTTCTTCAATAAGATCTTCGGCCAGTCCATCACCGCGAGAGCTCTCCCAATCCTTATTTCCCTTCTGACATTGGGAAATGTCATGGTTGTATCTTTTGCGCACTCGCATGTTAACCAGGAATTGGCCTTGAACAATTACCTACCGTTTTCTGAGTATTTCCACGACATTAACCACTCCCTTCTCTTGCATTGGGCCATCAGTGTTATCATTTTAATCGGTCCCCCAAGCGCGGAGATTTACGAATTTGTGGTTAACCTTTACATCTACCCCGGTACCTGGATCAATGTTTTCATCACTCTAGGTTTGATCTACTTGAAGTTGAACCAGGAAAAAGAAAACTGGGGCCAATATAAGTTTGTTGAAAATTTGGAGGTTTATGATCATGATGTACCCTCTCCACTGACTTCATTATCTCCTAATGGATCTATCGAGGCATACGACCCTGAGCCGGCGGGACCAGGCCAAGAAGAGAATGATTTAGAGCACCTGTTGATTTCAAGCCACTCTACCAACTTCAGAGCTTCACACAAAAGTTTCTCTGCCCCATGGATCTGCGTGATTTTGTTCCTCTTCGCCAATTTATTTTTGGCATTACTACCCTTCTTTCCACCACCGAAGACATACAATGCAGGTGCGATACCCTACTGGTGCTTCCCAGTGGTTGGAACTGGTTGTATTCTCATGGGTGCGGTTTTCTTTTACTCCCGCAAGGAATACTACCGTCGCACGGGCCGCAGCGAGCCATACTATGATGAGTGATCGCCTAATTTATATACCTTTTAAATTCATCGTATTAGCATTAGGACATTTTCTCGCACAGAAATTGCGGGTACGAGTCATAAATTTCTTCGCCCGTCACCCTACACTTGGGGCCTCGGATAGTCGTGCGGGTGCGATTTTGCGGGGACGTTATCACGCAGATAGAAGATAATTTACGCCTGAGGTTTCATAGAGAAGAACAGAGCCAAAGCAGAATGTCGGTTACTTACTCTCAGATGGAGCTATCTGCTCCACAGAGTGTCATTAACGATGATTATAAGTTATCCCTCAAGCATTTCATCAATAAAGACTTTAATAAATCTTACGCCTTGATAGCGAAGTTGCACGAGTGCTGCTATAGGAATTTCGAACGCAGTATCATCTCAGAAAAGCTCTTCATCAAGATCATAAACTTATATTTAACCCAGGTTGGGATGTTATTTTGTCCACTGGAACCCCAAACCCAGTTCCATCTCCCAACTCCAGAGAAGAAAGCACTCACCGAGAGTATCAGACAAAATAAGTTTTGGACTCGCTTGGAATCATTCTACGGAAATGCCAAAGATGTGCCCATTGCCTTGGTGTACCAAGTATTTTTATTGAATTATGCTTGCAATAAGGAGACTAAGCTTGAGCCAAAATCTATCCTTGACCAATTTGATAATGTCTACTCGAGTTTAGAATTCGAAACAGAAACCGAGTCAGACAAGGAATATTTAAAACGATTTGCCGAACTTTATGTGTATAAAGTATTACCCGAAGCTGGAGAGTTTGATTTGGCTTTAAAGTTGCTGCAAGAGAACCCTGTGTTGGATCCAGAACAAGCAAAGAAAAGATTGAATATAATAAAGGAAACCCAAATTCGAGAGAAGGAATTGTTGAAAAAGGCCACAGAAGAGAGAGCCGTGCAAGATAGAGCCAAGAAAGCTGCAGAGACAGAGAGCCGGGAAAAGGAGAAACGAGAATCTAATCTAAGATATCGATCTCTCAAACATATAAGGCAATCCCGAGAGAAGGAAATTGTGGGTACTAGTCAACTGGGTCCTTCGCAAGACGCTACAACGATAAAAATGATGGACCAGTGGATAGCAAAAGCCAGGTTCTTGATTCAGTTTTCTAATACTTTTGTGCAAAGAAATTATTTGGCGCTATTGGTGGCCTTGGTCATCGCTTTGGTTACACGGAGGTTCACTAGGGTGAGAAACTTAAATCTTCTTGAAAAATTTCAAGAGACAGTCAGAATGGCATTCAAAGTTACATATCTATAAGAAAAGTGGAATTTCAACTGCCCCACCCACTGTAGAGAAGTCAGCCGAAGTATCTCTGTCATTCCCCCGCGATCGATTTTGATGGTGTTCACCTTCCTGTCCGTTACTAACCAGATCCTTATTGATGTCCAGCCTCTTGAAGGCTGCGTACGAAAATGGTTGCCGTGAATCAACCAGCAATTCCTCAGCCGCTTTTTGTTCTTGAATCGGATTGGTTTGGACTGTAAGCAATTCCGCCTCCGCCGGAGAAGCATCTTTTATGTATTTGTAAAGCTGGTCATCGAATAGACCACTGACATCGACCTGGACTTTTTGGCCAACATCATTGGAACCGAGGGATGATTCGAGCATGTTAAATGCCACAAGTGTGCCTGGGTAATTCGAACTTGTGGGCCTCTTGCATAATAATTGGACCGAGAGCACTCCAGACGTGTCTCTCATGATCTTACATTTGGAGGACATCTTTACTGCCTTAAGAATCTTCATAAGAGGCAGGAAATTTAGACACGACAATAACGAGCCCGTAGTCGGAACCGGTCCGTCGGGCCCTTGCGCAAAGATTTCCAATTTTTCCAACATGGTCTTGCCATTGGGAAAGATAAGCTTCAGGTATCCTATTGATCCTTTAGAAATGAAGTTAAGTTCATTCTTTTGTGAGCCCATGATTCCTTTTCTATGATTGGATACTTGCATGTACAATTCTTCCGTATTGAGGTTCAGAAGATCCTGCAATAAGTTCGAAAGCAAATCGCCTTTGAGGATCACCTCAAATTCGAGAATGTTGCGATTAATGAGTAGCTCATGGCCATTATGTATCTGCTGCAGCAGTACTGTGTCGTAAGGATACTCCATCTCGATGTAGAATGTACAAAACTCGATCTGTTCGCTCATGAGTCTATCCTCAAACTCAATGATCAATGGACAACCGTCGCCATCGTATTTCATATAGCAGACCACTGTTTCCGTTGATGTACTCATTCCAGTTCCTTTACTTCTCGGTAGGGTGGTAGATGCAGCAGCTGCAAACGAGTCACTGATGAGCTGTACATCTATACCCAACCGCAATTCCCGATTAATAGAAGGAGATTCAGAGGAAGAGCTGAGCTCGAAAACAGAAAACAATGCGGCATCAATAGTAAGTTGGGCGTTCAAAATGTGGTTATACTCAGAATAGAGAGTCATGCCACTGTCGTTGACAATGATAAGCGCCTGGTGGTGAATCGATGAGATTGCACCCAAAATATCTGCCATGTGGCCAACTTGGGTGGTGGAGGCAGAAAATCTTAGATTTCTATCGCCATGCTGTGAGCTTTGAGTAGGGGATTTCGCATCCGGTGAAGACGGAATGAAAAGCTGGGACATGTAGGAGAGGTCGCCACTATGATTCAGTTTCTATGTAAGAGCACTACAAAAACAGGCAGATTCCTGTACACTAAAATTCGACTTTAATTCAGTTATCGGGGAAGTTTAAGACACCCGCTCCAAAACAGAGCAGAAATGAAAGAAGTAGAAGCGATTTTTAACCTGAAAAGTGGGTGGGAAATGTTACATTTATGTCAGCTTGGCTTAGAGAAGACTGGTGGTCACAACAGCCATGGGCCCTTAGAACACAGAAATGTAGTTATCAATTCTGTTCTTTTGGTTTTGGGCGATACATTCAGCAATCCATGTGATGTTTCTCACCTCCTGCTCCTTTGATCTCAACCAGGCCCAGACAGTGGACAAGGTGAATTGCTGGGTAAACGCATTCTTGTTGTATTGCATTTCCAACAAGTAGAACCAGTCTTCAATGTTCTTAGATCCACCACTGCTTTGCGAGTCGCTGAACAAATCCTGATACTCGCCCACAGTCTCGACAATATACTTTATTTGCTCCACTTCCTCCGCCTCTGACAATTCCTTGTGGTACACAGGGTATAACTTGCCATACTCGGGGAACAATGCAATCTTGTCCAGTGGTTGCAAGTCCGCATTGTTCAAAGAGTTCAACGCAATGTTGATCACTCTCTTGTCCGCCTCGAACGTCAACAATCTGGTCATGATTTCCTTGTCGGGTCCATCGAACTCGTCTTCAACGAACTGGACAAAAGCCTCCAAGTAGTTCTTGTACAACTTATTTCTGATAATTTCAATGTTCAAGTCGTCCAAATCCTCCACACTTAAACAGTCCTTGAAGAAAGGAGCCAATGGGGTATCAATCAATACCGAGTTGTACAAAGCATCGATGTCAGTGGCAATGGATAAAGTAGGCAAAGTATCAAACCAGCCCAATGGATGGCACTTGGGCAAAATTTCCGAGCAGTCTCTGTCGTGCAAAGTACCAGTGATCATCAAAATGACATTGTCGATCATATAGCTGTAGGTGATAAAGTCCAAATACTTCGTCAACTTGCCAGAACTTTGACTCCGCAAATACTGGAACTGAGAGTACAATCTTTTAGACAACTTTTCCTGGATAATAGAGGTCGATAATGGGCCCGAGTGGGACGCCAAAAAGCTTCCGTAGTCCGTGGCCGATAACTGCAATTTCAAGTCCTGAAGGGTGTCACATTGAGTCAAGTTGACGTATTGGTTTCCAGTCAACAAAGCGTTTCTGTAACCACGCACAACACCTTCGGTGTAACCGTAGTCGATGTTGAAGAACAATCCCTCCATGGCTGAAGTTGATGAGGAATATGAGATAGACACTGCGCTATCGAATTAATTATGTCGGAGGGATCCGGTCGTGTCCAACTACGCACATGTGCAGTCCACGTAGATTACGGAAGATAGTAAGCCCCGCCTCAGATATGGCCAACACGACGTAAATGTCGACCGATTGAAACAATATAAATGGTATTTTTTTTACAGGTTTCTTCCACGTGGGATTTACTTTGCCGCCGTGAACACCACGATAAAGGTCGATCGTACTGGTAATTAACAGATGCGGCGTAAAGACCCATCTTTGGATTTTTTTGTTTCGAAAACCACGGCCATACGAAAACCTATCACCTTTCAATTGCTAGTTTCATGATTTAGCCACCATCAGAATATCTGGATATACCCCGTGGAAAGCAGATTTCTCCCACGTAGGTTCTGAAAAATTTCGTGCGCATACCGTTACGTATACTGAACATGGGCCAGCTGGATCAAGAACTTAACTAACGCCAATGTCCGGATTACTTATAGATACACTCAAGGAGGATTTAGATCCCCACCTTGCAGAACAACTAAGCTCAAACAAAGAATTGCGCCAAGTGGCCGAAAATTACCTTCAGGAAATCCTCGTGAATAAGCAACTCCTATCGACGGACATTTTCACGACAACGTCTGAATTAGACACGGACAAAAGCAAGGAGAAGACCAAGACTATCACGGAGGAAATTGCGGAGCTAGAGTCGAGACAGAGACAGCTTGATGTTCAATTGGGAGAGATTACAAATGAGCATAGAGAAACAGTCATTGGCGTTAGCCAGAACCTCAACACAGCCACGAGTAAGATCGAAACCGATCTCGAATTAGAGATTGAAACCATTCTCAAGAGTTTAGATGACCATAAAATTACTCTCAACTCAAGAAACACCGAGAAAAATGTTCGTGCCATGTCTTCCGATAACTCTATCTTGATGAATGTTGATTCCATTTTAGACATTTTTGAGCTTCCTACGTTGTGTAGGCTCTGTATCATGCAAGGAAATTACCAGGAGGCGTTGGAAGTTGCTACTTTGGTCAAAATGTTTGCCATCAAATACTCCAAGCTTGAGACGTTTCGAATCATGCAGTTGCAAATTGAACAAGAATTACGCCTCATGACAAAGGGAATCATCAAGCTTCTTAACACCAACCTAAAACAGTCCAATATTCTCAAAATCTTCCAGATATTGAATCGTCCTGATATAATTCCCGTCAATGAAGGTTTTGACTCAACTCAGAATAACACTGAAGCGCGTGAAAAGGCATTGAAACTAATTTACTTGAACTCTCGTTATAAATTCATCACATCTGAAGTGGAATCATTGACTCCCCTTTTGAAACTCAAAAAGTGGACTTATGTGAAACGATATCTCGAAATATACCGTGAATATCTATTCAACTCGCTTTCCATATACCAAGCGATATTCGGCAGCAATTCTTTATATTCCCTGAATCTTGAGAACCTGTTTATGATTAATATGTACATTGAGGCATTGCTAGACCCGTTGACCGTGGTCTTGAAGGAACATTTGGTGGAGCCACTTGGCGAAGAGGTCGATACAGACTTTGTCAACAAACGAGACGGGGTTATATTGCAAGTGATTTACCTCTGCCGCTCATTGGCGAAGTATGGCGTTGATTTCGAGAGTGCGATTACTTGGAAATTGTGCCTGGAGGAACCTATTCTCATTCGTGAGGCCGATTGGTCTCGGAATTTGGCGAAAGTCAAGAAATTCAGAGCTTAAGTTCTGCTGGAATTACATTAAATCACAAAATTAATTTACATACTCATTGTAGATTTTTTTTGCACTTGTCATTACTTTTTTTCTTCTATTTCCTACCTTTAAGTGGCTTGTCCCAAAGTATTCAAACCAAACAAAAATCCCAATTCTCTTCTTCCGAGATGACTGCTGTTCTTCAACTCTTTCTCATCCAAAGCAGCATTGATTAATTCTTTCTTTCTTTCTTGTAAATCTAAAATTCTGTCTTCCACACTATCCCGAATTAATAACTTGTAAACATTCACAGGCTTGGTCTGTCCAAATCTGTGTGCTCTATCCATTGCCTGGTCTTCCACAAAAGGATTCCAGAATGGGTCCATGATGACAACATGCGACGCGCAGGTCAATGTTAATCCCACATTTCCGGCTTTCAAAGAAAGGAGTAAAACCCGAGATGGACCTTCATAAAAACTCTTAATAGTGGCATTCTTTGAATCAATATTCATTGTTCCATCATAGCGCAAGAACTTTATGTTTTCTTGCTTGAATGTATAAGCCATCAAATCAAAAGTGGTCGTGAAATGAGAAAAAACAATTATCTTTTCATCATCAGAGCCTGTAATGATACCATTTATCAATTCCAAAGTCTTATTCATCTTGGCCGATGGCATGAATCCATTGCTCTCGCGCACTAAACGCGTAATCTTTTCGGTGTTAGTTGTTGTTTTGCTCCTTTTGGATGTATCGAATACCATGGACAATCTTTCGTAGTTGTATCCATCATAGGCAACCTTTTGATAAAATGGAAACTCGATCAATTCAGAGGGGCTGACACTCTGCTGGCAGGTCATGCAAAATGAATTTCCATTTGTAGCATCTTCCTCAATACCCTGCTCGAAAAAATCCAACGAGCAGCCATCACATATCATGTGGCCACAGCCAGCAAATATCAAAATGGATTCACTTCCAACAACATCTAAACATATCGGACAGGTGAGCTGAGCTTCTGACAGCTCAGCATCTTCATCATCGATCACCTCAATACCTCCACCATGTGATACAACCTCGATTTCACTCTTGACTGAATCACTCATAGACGAAACAAGCTGGAACATACGCTTCCAGTCATTAGCGTCCGGACCCTTATTCTTTTCTTGAGCATTAAGCTCTCCAACCCTCACTAAGAACTGATGAATACAAGCTTGCCGTAATCTGAGAAGCAAACTCAAAATATCCGTATGCTGAGATTTACCGTGCTTTTGAAGCAACTTTCTCGCTTTCTTCTGAATACCCAATTCCAAATCTTTGTAGAGTTTTCTTTCTTCATCATCCATCGAGACAAAAACAGACTTCACTTCTTTCTTGGGTAAATCAACTAGGGGTTTACCATTCTCAGTCGAATCCTTTGTGCGTCTCAACATTATAGCCAGTAGAACCGCCCTCAATTTTTGCATTGATTGAACTTTTCTGTAATCACTCACTTCATCACTGTTGGCTTTGATTGGAACAGAGATATCCCTTTTAAACTTCGCTTCATCATCATATGGTCTAACTTTCAAAAATCGAAGAATTGGGTATAGCTCATCAATACTGTTCTGCATTGGCGTACCGGTCAAACATAGTCTATGAATTCCCTTTAAACAGGCTGTAGCTTTCGACGTCTGAGATAGCTTGTTCTTGATGTACTGAGCTTCATCCAATACAATACGATAGAACCTTGCATCCCGAGAAAAGAAAGGAGAGACATAGTTTTGACCACCAGAATTTATGTCGGGTAACAAGTTTTGACCCTTCGAGACTTTGCTTTCCTCCATTACTTTTTCAAAATGCTGCTTGAACTCTGAGGCAAGAGTAGTGTAAGAAGTCAAGATGATATCGTATCTCGCCATTTTCTGAAAGGTGTTGAGCTTTTTCTTATCCAGCCCATGGAAGAATCCAACCTTCAATCTGTGCTCAATTTTAACCTTAGATTGCATTTCTGCTGCCCATTGTCTTAGCAATGACACTGGCCCCACAACCAAGGTTGTTTTGCACAGACTGTCATCGGACATATGGGCCATGATTAGCGCAAGAGTTTGCACTGTTTTTCCCAAACCCATATCATCTCCCAAAATACAACCAGTTTTTCCCTCTTCCTTATTCAAAAGCCACAAAAGGCCCTTTCTTTGATGATCAAGCAATTGAATTGAAAGCGAGTCTGGAGTTGGCGCCATGCCTTCAATACTCTCTTCCTTGTAAATATCGTTAAAGAGGTTTCTCAAATGGACCGAATCTTCATCCTGAGTTTGGATCAAATAAGGATTGACGTTGGTACCATATGAAGAAGGCGGAATCACGTCAGGCAAGCTATTATAATACTCCACCGCCGTACCATAGTACGCTGCAGCATCCGGCACAGGATCGAAAGAGAAATTTGCTGGCTGAAAAGGTCCAGTAGGTAAAATATCTCGATCAACGCGGACGTGCTGATTAGGAAAAAGCCGGCTTTCCTTGACACTTTGTAGCACGGCCCTGTACCGTCTCACCTTCTTCGAATTCTTGATTAAATCTTCCGTTTCTCGCAAATTATCAGTAATTGTTCTCATTATGGCGCCTCGAAGAGCAACCTGCTCGTATGTTAGGCCCAGCATTCGGGTACGCAAATGGGCAATGTGCGATAGGTTTGCATCACGAGTTTCATCCAAGGTTTTGAGCTGCTGCTGAAGGTTTTCCTCGTGCTGATTGATTTGCTGCATCGAGAGCCGTTCAAAATATTCTCTGATCTTCAACTCCTCATACCGCCTGGCAGCCGCCTCCTCAGCCCCTGCATGAAAAACAGGAGCCGGCTGATTATAAGCTGGCTGAGTGGGCCGCTCGAACGAGCTGGTTTTGAACGTACCAGTACGTTCTGCTTCTTCTTTCGAAAGTACAGCGATCTCGTCATCCGAGTCTGAGTCCATCTCATGGCTCGGTCGCTTGGATGGTGCGGGCTGGGGCGGTGGATAGTCGTTGCCCATTTCCAGGTCAGTCATCTCTATCTCGTCATCACTCAAATCAACCACAACTACATCTTCTTGAGAATGGTTTGTCTGCCAAGTATTGTCAGCTTGAGGCAGCGAGACAACCTGCGGCAGCGGCTGGAAATGCACTTGGGGATCGAACCAAGACCCGGGAAGACTGTGTTGTGGTGCTTCCAGCAGCTGCGCGACTTCAAGTTCCGATATTGGCTGAGATGGTTGCTGTCGGATTTCGGAAGGTTGGCCTATAAAAGCTTGCGGTAGCGGCTTGTGGGATTGAAGATCAGGGCGGCTATCTTGGCTATAGTGCGACTGGGAATATTCCACCACATCTTCTTGTTCTTGTTCCATCTCGTCAAAAGAACCATCGAGGATGGCTTCAGCTGTTTGGTGAGTGCCGTTTGTTTTTTCTTCGTCGAATTCAGAAGGCGTGGGGTTGTCTCCATTACTGGAGGGGTGGCGTTCTAGATTCCGGTCCAGAAGCGGTCGGAAACGTTCCACACCTGAAGGCAGAAAAGTTCGTTGTGGCGAGTAATTAGGCACATCTTCTTCATCCGAAGAAACGACTATCACGTCGTAGGCCCCGGCCAGCATCCCAATGTGAATATTCGTGTCTCGTTGGAATATTGTTGATAGAGTCGCACGTAATACCGCGTCCAGATACCGGACCGAGGACTAGTTGATGATCTGACGTATGATTCGTTTTACTGAGAGTTTTTTTTTGAAGATAAACATGCCATTTTGTTGAGCGGTAATCTCTCAAGATTTGGCGGTAGATGTTTTTTAGATATGGCTCACTCGTGGCCTTTTTGTTGTTTCTAGAGCATACGTTTGCTGGCAATCGGTTGCCCATCTGTAATTCTCCTCCCCACTCACAACACAGAGAAAGCTCGGAAAAACCACATCACTGGTAAAAGCTCCGACACTAGAAGGATGACTACATTAATTTGCCCCTAAGAGGTTTCTCTTCTTTCGTTTTGTATCATAATCCATTTATTGTACCCAGACTAAAGGTAGTCTCCGCTTTCATCGAGAATCTTGTCCAAGCAAATATTCAACTCGGTGAGAAGCCTTTCATTCTTCTCATCAAATGCCAAGCCTCTTTGGTAATCAGCTCTGGCGTCCTCAAAATTGCCCAAGAAGAAATTGGCCACACCACGTCTCAAAAAGTTGTCTGGCGTGCAAATCATCATACCAAGCAACATGTCGGCATCATTGAAAGCCCTCAACGGCTCATTGCATTTCAAATACGCATCTGCTCTGCTCATCAATAAGAGACTGAGCTCCTGCAACGTACCCTGGAACGCCTCAAACTTATTCCGTCTGTTAATAATCTCGATGGCAATCGAAAACTGCTTAGCAGATTCAGCGAACTTGCCTTGCTTGAATGATTGAACCCCAGACTCATAGAGTTTTCTGATCATTTTCGACATATCCTTGTTGAATGTTTCGGGCGTTGGCTTGGGAGGAACTGGTGCGGTGATTCCGATCAACTCTAAACATAACGTATTGAACTGCTCAACTTCTTGTTTGAGAGCAGGCTCAATAACCTCGGGTTCCTGAGTGAAGACGATCCCCTTGATCTTAGGTTCGTATTTGACGTCGAAATCCATTATGGGTGTTGATAGCGGAGAATGTACACGTTGGTTTTTCTCCAAGTAAGAGAGACCAGGTGCACGGGTTTCCCCCGCCTCGACCAGAACCTGGTGGAGAGGGGACCACAGAGTGCAACATACGGAAGAAAACCCGGAAGGACTCATTGGAGAGAGGAAAGAAAAGAAAAAAGCTTTCCATCACGCTACCGTTATTTATATATATATTTTTTTTCTTTGGTTGCCTTCCCTTTGCGTTTCCAACGCCGCATACTGACTTTTTCTGACGAATGCGACATGTGCACAAAGGAACAATGCGTTTTGCACCCACTTTATACGCTCTACACATTTAGACTCCGCAATGGAGAGAGTAGTTAAACCCCAACCGGGAGGTATTGTGGATGTACCAAGCAACCGGTTTGATACTCCTTTTCTCAAAAGCTTGGAAAAGTTGTTCAATGCGGTTGAAACGGACTTCAAAGTCATGAAATCGTTTTCGGACCACATCATCGGCGGAGAACTTGACTTACGCAACTTTTGGGCAGTAAGTGGGACACATGAGCCACTTACTCCTGAAAGTGAGAGAAATGACTTACTGAACGTCACCCACTTACCGGTAGTGGATGTGTCTCCACCAGCGAGGAAGAAAACCAAAGGTTTGGAAACAGAAGCTTCGTTGCACGGCTCCTGGGGCATTGGCAAAAAGATACAACGTAAACTTTTTGGAAAGGCAACCGGGATCGTTAATGATGATTTTCTGCCACAAAAACCCGATCCACAAGACGAGGAAAGATTCACGTTCGATGAAAACTTCGTTCTCAAGCAACCCCAACTTGGCTATCTTAAGGGCGATCGGAGCGAATCACCAGCAAAACACCACCCAAAGAAGTCCATTTGGCAGAAAGAATGGCTTCAAAAGCCATCGTCTTTATTTGTTTCTGATAGTGCCAATAAAAATGACACAGAGAAATATATCGAGCCCCAGATCACGAGAAACAGCCAGAAGAGAACCAGCATTAAAGAGTCGTTCAAAAGACACTCCTACGGTAATCTCTCATCTTTTCTAGGCGGTAGAAACAAAGCAAAGGACAGCCCGGCTCTTTCACAATCCATTTTCTTACCTCAATTGAATACTTTGAATGTGAAAATTTGTCCCAGCACTAGTCCCATAGAAGGCTATGCACACGGGGGAGACTTTTCTATAATTCCTGTGAGGTCAAATGAATCAGTGGCATTGGAATCTAATACAGGTGATTCAGTGTCTGGTACAACGAATGGTCGACACCTGTCGATATTTAACCAGTCACAAAGGATTTTATCTCTCAAAAAACGAGTGAAACCTAGACTCTCTTCTGGGAAAAGAAAATCCACTCGTTTCAGGCGCAATTCTTTCCTCCTGTGAATCTGGCCCCCAGCAGAATTGGCGCTGGGTATGGAGTCGGAATAGAGATATAATCCCCAATACAGAAGTAGCATTATACAAGAGAAATATAGGCTCCAAAATATACTACTTGAAATTACTAAATGGGTGGGGAACCAGGAAATAGCGGACGATTGGAATCTTACTTATCGTTGTGCACATTACAAGAAGCGCTTGAGTCATACTGATAGCAGTCAACCCGCGATAAAAAGCCGGCTAAAATTCGAGAAGCCGAGTTCGCACGCTTTCCAACAACTTCAGCTATCACTACAATGGCTTTCGACTTGCAACTGCTAGTCAGAGAAAATATTAGAACACTCGAGCCTTATCGTTGTGCCAGAGATGATTTCAAAGAGGGAATTCTCTTAGATGCTAATGAGAACACCCACGGCCCAGCGTTGTCTTCGATAAGCGCATGGGAAGATGGATTGGAGTTGAACAGATATCCCGACCCACACCAGATCGAATTAAAACAGCAATTAATTGATTTTAGAAGTGCCAAGCCCAACGCATACTTCGAAGATTCTGAAAAGAACAGACTCATTCCAGAGAACTTGTGTTTGGGTGTTGGATCGGACGAGAGCATCGATTTGTTGATCAGATGTGTTTGCAATCCTTCCAAAGACAAGTTGTTGATCTGTCCTCCAACCTATGGAATGTACAACATTTGTGCTACCGTTAATGATGTGGAGATCGTCAAAGTTCCATTGACCATCCCCGACTTTCAAGTTGACCAAGAAGCCGTCTTGGATACCGTGACAAGGGACCCTTCCATTAAGTTGATCTACTTGACTTCCCCAGGAAACCCTACGGCAAAGATGATGAATGTCGAAAAGATCATCTCGTTGTTGAAGGCAGCGGCGGAAAAGTGGAATGGCTTGATCGTTGTGGATGAAGCATATGTCGACTTTACCAGCAGCACAGACCCAACCAAGTCACAGTCAATGTCGACTTTGGTCAACCAATTTCCTAACCTTGTGGTGATGCAAACGCTCTCCAAGTCCTTTGGTCTTGCTGGTATTCGTTTGGGTATCACCTTTGCCAGCACTGGTTTGTCACGCTACTTGAACTCCATGAAGTACCCTTACAATATTTCTTCATTGACTGCTGCCATTGCATCCAGATCCATTCATCCTGAGCAGGGTTTGAAGGTTATGCAACAGTATGTTACCAACATCATTGACCAGAGATCTGTTGTATTGGCGGAATTGCAAAAGATTCCCGGCGTGGGCAAAAACATTGGTGGGTTGGATGCAAACTTCATTCTTCTTGAGATCTTGGACAAGGACGGTTCCCCTTCCAATGTGGTCGCTGAAAAGCTCTACAATAAATTGGCAGTGGAAAACGGCGTTGTGGTTAGATTCAGAGGCAGAGAGCAGAACTGCACTGGATGCTTGAGAGTTTCCATTGGTACCAAGGAGGAAAATATGATCTTGGTGGAAAAGTTTGCCCAGTGCCTTGGCTCCTTACGTTAGAACATACAGTAATACATATTAGAGACTAGTGTGGGCCTTTTTTTTAAAAAAAAAACAAAAGAAAAAACCGAAGATATCAGGGTTTACAAAAAGTCGCCAAATACCTTCGGTTCGTTGTCGAACTTACTCTCTTCTGACTTGGTTTCATATTGTTCTGATTTTCTTATACTCTCAACACGATTGTCTGGCCATAAAGTGCACTCGCATACCTAGCGAGTGTGCACACACCGGTTTTTCGTTTTTTTCTTCAACCAGAGCGCTTAGCTTCACCAGTCGAAAAATTATTCAGAGCTTCAGAAAATGGCTAGACAGAACTTTGTTGGCTTGGTTGTTTCCCAAGGCAAAATGAACAAGACCGTTAAGGTCAGAGTTCAAACCAAGGCATACGACACGAGAGTGCACAAGGAGGTAATCCAGAGAAAAGACTATCTCGTGCACGACGAAGGAAACTTGTGCAAGGAGGGAGATGTGGTGAGAATTGAATCGATCCCCAAGATCTCTTCCAGAAAGTTTTTCGCCATTGCAGAAATCAAGGTGAACAAGGGTCAACAGTTTGCTCTCTACGAGAAGTTGGCCAAGGAAAAGGTTGCACAAGAAGAAAAGCAGAAGATCACGGAGTTCTTGCAAAGAAGAACCGAGTTTGAGAAAACTATCGAACAGGTGGAAGATTTGAAACTGTTGGACCGCATAACCAAGGTGTTCCAGAGCAATCCAGAAGCTGACAGACAGGCACTCCTCTCAGAGATCGACCAGATCAAAGAAAAGTACGGTATTGCTAGCTGGCCTTCGTCCGAGCCAGTGGTATCCCTCGAGATCAACGAAGCCACCAGAGACTTATCGGTTTTGGAGAACAGACACGAACACATCAAGTTTATCTTGGATAAACTCATGAGCTCGCAATACGCCACGCAGCGTGAAAACATCTTGGTTGAAGCGGCCAAGGGTAGCATTCAAGAGTTGAAGCCACACACACAGAAAAACATCTTGAGGAAATACGTTTTGGACCCCAGAAACGAGATTCCCTTCTCGCTTTAGAGCGGCCTCATCTTTGCTCTTGATCGGAGCCTGTAAATAGCATCACTGGATAGAAATAGCTGTTGGAGTTTTGACACTTGTAGAAGCTGCCGTAATACAAACGGACCCTAGGTCCGTAATTGGATATCTTTGTTATCCGGACTACATGATGAGAAGGGAGCAAGGTCGAGATTGCACGATGGGTTATAATGAGTGCGCACTCAATCAGCCCAAAGTGACCCTCAAATCTACCTGAAGTTTCCATGTTGATAAGCCAATGTCTACGACTAATTTAAAGAGAAGGTTGACGTCAGCCAAAGATGTGCTCGGATTTCTGCGAAATAACACCGTCATGGAGCTCAACAGCCATTCGTTGGCTAGATACGAAGACAAACTAAGGCCTTTATTTTCGGATGACTACCTTCAGTGGATAGATGAGCTTGATGAAAGCAATTCGCACGAGCGGGTGGAACTTCCACGGTCTACAGTTTTACTCCGCCATGTTCTCACTGCGCCTATTGTCACGGTCACAAACCTCTCGGTACAACCAGGGGAACCCCATTTCGTACTATGGTTGCTCGTCTCCTCATATCTACCGTTGGTTTCAGCATGTATGGCCCCATTAGCCAACTTGATTTCGTTGATCGGACTTGTTGAGCATTGGAGGATAGACAAAGCACTGGGACGCCGGGTGCACGACTCTGGGGTTGTTTTTGGGCTTAATATCCTATCTTTTGTATTGGGGATCATTGGAAACTGTTCGCTCGTGATCAACTTCTCTGGTAAGATGAGATATATTGTGACACATACCATTTCCATTTCATGCTGGATATCGGCTGCTCTGGTGCTATTGGCGGCGGTTTTGACCGCCAACCGAGATTTCCACGGCCCAGACCCGAAGTACGAGCGGTCCGAAGGCTTTTGGCTCGCATCCCTTACCGTATTCATGTACTTTGGTTGCCTGATTACAATAATATTCAACTTTATCGGCTACAAACTTGGGAAATACCCCCCAACCTTTAATCTTGACAGAAAGGAGAGACGTTTGATGACTTTCACCATTGCCTTTTCCTTGTGGCAAGGCGTATGCACCTTGGTGATGACCACATTGATAAAAAATCTTAACTACGGTACGTCTTTGTACTACTGTACCGTTTCGGTTCTCACTATTGGCTTGGGTGATATTGTGCCCGTGACCCCGGGCGCCAAAGTGTTCGCTCTCGTGTTTTCGCTTGTCGGCGTAGTGTTTATGGGTCTTATTATTGCTATGATTCGCCAGGTAGTATCCTCCTCTGCGGGTCCGAGCGTTTTCTGGCATTTGACGGAAAAGAGAAGAGTGCAGTTGTTGAAGGAGCTACGAAAAAGTAATGAACCTATGACACTGGCCAAGTCATTTCACCTTATGCGACTTCTCCGCAAAAGAGCGCGTATCCATCAGTTGAACATGTCGCTTTTCCTTTCGCTCTTAACATTTATTGCCTTTTGGTTAATTGGTGCCGCGGTGTTCTATTGCGTTGAAGGATGGGACTACTTCAATGCGGTATACTTCTGTTTCCTCTGTCTTATTACCATCGGGTACGGTGACTTCCATCCCCAATCGCAGTTCGGTCGGGTTTTCTTCATTGCCTGGGCAATCATGGCGGTGCCCATGATGACTATTCTTATTTCTAACGTCGGTGATACTCTCTTTGAGAACTCCACGACGTTCCACTCCATCAAGAAGCATTTGCTTGACCCCCGAACCTACACCATTATGTTTCGGCCAAAATACTACTTCAAACACGAAGAGGAAAATGAAGACGAAGCAGAGGCCGAGCTTGAACTGGATGAGGCACAAGAGGACCATGAAATTGAATCAATTGTTGAAGAAAGCAGCGACACCGTGGGACTGAAATCAATCCTTCGCGGAAGTCGGACGGGTTTACAGAGCTTCCATCAGATGATGGAAACTTACCGGCAGAAATCGGCAGACATCTTGCAGCGGGTGGAAACAATGCGCGAGGTTCTCCTAGATAGCGCCAGAGATCCGCATAAGATCTATGATTTGAAAGAATGGCTAGAAGTGGGAAAGAACTTGAAGCCTCTCGAAGAGCGTACGTCTGATCCCAACCCATACTTTTGGTTGGATAAGGACTCACCTCTTCGGCTTCCTCTTAAGGAGCCTAATTTTGCATTAATGAAGCTTTTTATCCGTATTGAGTCAGATATTAAAGACTTGGTGGAAGTGCAGAACCAGGAAATGTTAGAGCTTCTTGGGTCAGAGCAGGCCACAACTACATCTATCCGGAACCTGTCACTTAGTTAGAACCACACCGTTTCTTGTACTAGCATACTACAATAATTACCCCCTCTATTAATCAAATAAGTCTATACTAGCTTATTCCCCGAAAAAAAAAAAATGGATCTGGTAGGTCCCAATACGGGCTTATCGTGGATGGTGTGCACCAAGACGAAAAAAAAAGATAAGACCGGCGCAAAGTCATTTATATCCACCACTACAGGATTTCTTCATGACTAACATGGCCCCTTTGGCCAGCCATAACCCCGTGGTTTTCAGTGTGGGACCTTTCAAATGTACCTTATCCCAGTTGAGATACTTCACTTTCACCATGGTGGGTATCGCCTTGTTATGGCCCTGGAACTGTTTTCTTTCCGCCTCGGCTTACTATGGCGACCGGTTCGTCCACACTAAGCTGTTGGTGAAGATTTACTCCTCTACCATGATGTCGGTATCGACCGTCGTATCTACGGGATACAATTACTACCTCTCGCAGGTACAAAAAGGAGTCAACTACACATCCAGGATCAATATCGGTTTGGGGTTGACCATTGGTGTCTTTGTGATGATGGCATTTTCGTGCATCATGGACCTTTTCATCCGCATGAACGACTACTTGTTTTTCGTTGGCCTCATGACGATGGTGTTGGTTTCAGCCATGGCCACTTGCTTAGCCCAAAATGGAACCATGGCCACTGTGAACGTATTGGGTCAGATATACACCAACGCGGTGATGGTGGGCCAAGCCATCGCAGGGACTCTTCCGTCGATCGCATTGATCTTGTCTATTTTGATTGTGGGAGAGACAGGGGCGCTGGTGACTGCCGTTGAAGGCAACGAAGACTACTATGTGTCGAAGAACTTTGGCGTGTTTTTGTACTATATTACCGCCAGTGTTGTGTCGGCGGCGTCAATTGGATTGTTGATTTTGACCAACCACTACCGAAATGAGACATTCTACCGGTCTCTCGACGAGATTATTCTGGAGGAGGAGGGCCAGTGCGACGAGTCCGAACTCGTACCCCAGGTTACAGTGCAGGCCACGTATGTGCCATTTGGCGTCTTGTGGGGCAAGCTCAAACTCATTGTGCTGACGATCTTCTTGACCTTCAGCGTGACGTTGATATTCCCCGTATTTGCGTCGGTGGTGGAGTCAGTGCATGTGGAGTCGACCCACGCCTTCTTCCGCAAGAGTATTTATATCCCTGCGATCTACCTTGTGTGGAACTTGGGGGATTTGGTGGGCCGTGTGGCGTGCGGCGGGTCCAACTCGGTGTTCTTGGTGCTGAACCCGCAAAAGTTGATCTGGTACGCAGTGGGGCGTTTACTCTTCATCCCGTTGTTTATGACGTGCAATATCCACCCGGGATCAACGCCAGTGGTTGCGTCCGACACATGGTACATCTTGCTCCAGTTTTTGTTCGGCTTTTCCAACGGCCAGTTGTGTACCTCGTGCTTTATGGTGGTGGGGTCACATTGTGACAGCGACGATGAGAAAGAAGCGGCGGGCGGCTTCACGTCGGTGTTTTTGAGTGTGGGGTTGGCGGTGGGCAGCTTGTTGAGCTACTTTTTGGTGTTTGTGGTGGGGTAGCGTCGTGAAATATGGAATTGTCTATCATGTGCTTGCGTTGGATGTGAATGCATAGGGTCGGGAATCATGACCTATGATTTTACTGTGCGGTTTAGCTATGATCAGTGGTGATTTAGGGTTCCGGACTGATGATGTTGTGCATAATGTGTATCTGGGGTGCGTGCCAACGGGTGTGCGCCCACGGTATGATGCTGTCCCCCATATCTAATCCTCGTTTGCAGAAAAACGTTTATTATATCATCAGCCGGTTTGGCACTGTAGCATTACTTTCCGGCTTAGTCCAGGTTTTCGACGTATTGTTTCACTTTTGCAGGTCGTGTTCACATGACCACGGTTCTCCACCTCCTATGTCTTACCTGTTATGCGCACCGGTCGCGGCTGTATCTGCTACTCTCTTCATGTCGTCGTTTTGGGAAGAAAACAAAGGCTCGTTCAAGGCGGCGGGAATCGCTACTGCCAAAGGCATTGGCCACGGGACGAAGGCAATCGGCAAGGCAGGATATCGCACGTACAAAAGTCACGACGCCAAACGCAAAGGGCTTCCAGACCCACTGCTGGGTGAATCTTCTTCCAGTACCCCTATGGCCCCCATGGCGCCACCAGCACCTTTGGAAAGGTCGCAGTTGAGTTCGCTTCCTCCTCCTCCTAAAAGAAACGTTGGGCCTGGCGCCTCCCACCCTGCTCAGACTCAATCAACTCAGTCAACTGTTTTAGCCACCCAACCATCTATTCCCTCCAACCAACCATCTCCTATGATGCAGCCAGGTCAGCCCCAGCCAGGCCCGCCATTCTCCCAAAATCCTGCTCAGAGCCAGGCTTGCCAACCAGTATCCCAAGCTCCGCCGGCGTACTCTGAACAAGTGGGCCAACCAACTCCCGCACGGGCTCCTCCACCATTACCATCTCGTGCCCCCTCGGAGACTCTACAAGTCCAGGCTACTCCGGAACAAATTGGAGATGGCACCGCAAAGAAATGGGCCCAGCCCTCCCAATTCGGCCACTATGAAACCGACGAGGACGGCGAGCAGAAATATATCCCCAAGGCGGCGCCGGACGCCACCAACTTTGCACCGCCGCCAGTGCACAAGGGCCGCGGATCCGGGTCGCCCGCATCCACAAAACCCCATTTTCTGCGTGGATCCAGCAAGACGCTGGCGGGCCGGCCTGGTGTAACGGGACAGACGTCTGCTGCATCGCTTCTCGTGACTCTGGCCGATTCGACCGTCTCTACAAATTCCACGGGATCTTTCGGTGCTACTACTATCACTCCCCTGTCTTCTTCCGGCCCGCCGGTTGCAGGAGCTACAGGACCCACTGCGCCTGGACTTCCTGCCCGTGACGCTAACCCCGCCAAGCCGGTCAAATTTGTGGACATTGATATCACCCAACTTGGACCGCCGCCGCCACGTATCTACCGCGGGGATAATCAAACGGCCCCATTGCCTCCCAGACATACGGCCATTCCCCCACCCACGCTTCCGGCACGCCAGGAGCCAAAGAAGGTCCCTCCTCCCAAACCAGCGAAGCCTGGATTGAAGCCTGCGGCGGTTCCCAGCTCCCCTCCTCCACCATATACAGAATCTGGTGGAACGGTACCAAAGACAACTGTGGGTGTGGGGGAAGCAATTCCACGGGTGCTTTCCCGTGGTGGACTCAATAGCCCACCGGAGGTAGCAGAGACAGCAGAGACAGCAGAGACAGCAGAGACAGCAGAGACAGCAGAGACAGCAGAGACAGCAGAGACAGCAGAGACAGCAGAGACAGCAGAGACAGCAGAGACAGCAGAGACAGCAGAGACAGCAGAGACAGCAGAGACAGCAGAGCGGGCAGCAAAATCATCAGAATCATTAGAATCACCAGATTCATCAGAAACTTCATCGCAAAGTGGATTTTCGGCACCCAACTTTGCTATCCAGATTGCGCAGTTGCGTAAAGGGCCCACAGCCCTGGCCAAACCAGCGGTTCCAGAACTGAAGCCAGTTTTGGCCCCTAAGCCAGTGACAAAACCGGCACCAAAACCGGTTCCCAAGCCAGTGGTGGCACCAAAGCCCATTGCACACGTTATTGTTCCTGCTAAGGTCCCAGCTCAGATGCAAGTTGAGACTCCGGCCGCAGCCCTGGCTGAGTCCCCAGTGACACTTCCCGTGGTGAAGAAGAAGATACCCCCTGTGGTGACGAAGAAACCTCCACCCAAACCGGCCAAACTCACGCTGGAGCCTAAGCTTTCCCCTGTACCCACCCCGCCTCCTTCCAGAAATTCAGAATCACCCAAGGCATCAACCCCACCATCATCTGCAACATCAAAGCCTCCGCCGCCTCCACGGAACTACCATCGCGCCGCGGCACCGTTACCTCCAGCGTCCACCGCACCTCCTGTGCTTGACTTGGAGCTTGCGTCTGGCTGGTTTGCCAACACTACGTCGGTGCTCGCACTTCCTGCTAGTATCCACGGATTGAACTACTCGTCGTCATACCTGTGCTCCACCAAGTCCACACCCGTAGGCAACATGACGGAGCACATCCGTGAGCTTGCAGTGCGGCTTCCGGACTTGGCCCATGTTTCCTACAAAATCCGGTGGAAGAACAGCGACACTTCCGCTGCCACTGTGGAGGTGGCGGCGTTTGTGCCATCTCCAATTGTGCACAAAGTACTTTCCAAGGCAGAGTTAATGCTGTACACGGAACAGTATGGAGAGCACGTTGCATCGTGGTGCTTGCACCACCAGGGCAAGCAGGTACTGCGCGGCGAATGCTGGGATCTTGCGCATGATGCGTTGTTGAAAGGTTGCGGCGGACATGCGTTTGTGTCAACCTATACCCACCACGGGTACCCAATTCTTGAGATCCGGGGCACCGAGAGAGGCCCGGGTGTTATTAGGGGACCAGAGGAAGAGGTGCGGAGAGGCGACGTATTGCAGTTCAAGACGGCACGGTTTGTACTGGCTGAAGGTACCCAGACTGCTGGCGATCCGGATCACACCGCGGTTGTGGTGGACAAGCAAGGTGAACGCATCATGGTGTTGGAGCAGAACGTCCAGGGGGTGCGACAAGTGGTGGCCGGGTCGTACGTATTGAAAAACATAGTGGAGGGTTCTGTGGTGGTATACCGGCCAGTACCCGCAGAGTGGGCCAGTTAGATATGCCGTCTGAATTACAAATTATACAGATACAATAGACACGGAGAAGTAGGGAATATGAGGACATAAGGCAAAGAATAGTGAATGGTACAGGAAGTGGTAGATGGTAGGTGGAATATGAGGGTCGGGAGGGGAGGAGATGGTGGTAGATGGATCATACTTAATGGCAGATTATAGGCTATGTACTAGTATGGGGATACTGGGCCACAGCAGAGAACAAGCATGTAATAACTCCGTCAGTAAGTACGAGATCGGAGCAAAATCACATTAAGTGACAGCAACATCAATAAACCAAAGATGATTACTTATGAGTGGTACCGTAGATTATTACATTACGAGAGTACATGGTAGTGGATGTAGAGCGATGCGCACATCACTCACTTCTCCGACCACTCTCTTCATGCCTTCTAGCGACAAAATCGTAGCGCCGTCTTTATCCACGGCGCAGGACGAGGCGGCATTTTCCTATTCCAAGGTTAACCACCTGGAGGTGAAACGCACGCATCTTCCGCCTGGGGACATCCAAACAGCACTCCAGGAATACTACAGTCTAGATGAGCTTGCCGCTGAGTTAGGCGAGAGGAAATACATGAGAGTAACGCTCCAGTTCCCCGACGAGTTGATCTGTGACTCTGCTGCCGTAGCACAGTACTTGCAGCGGAAGCTTGGGTTGTGGGAAAAATATTCCCAGGGAGAGACATACACAAATCTTGAAACTACAACAGCCGCAAAGTGCGAGACA